>JAANQP010000245.1:0-93564 GCA_011320165.1 Fusarium protoensiforme
GAGGTGGGAGATGGTGAAGTGTGTGAGGTTGGGGTTGGAGTTGGGGGGGGGGGGGAGGCACTGCTACTTATTTGTTTCCTGTTTATATTTTGTTCCTAGCTTGTATCCCTTGTATATACTCCGTAAGGTGTGACTTGTTGTCATTTGCTTGATCTAGCTTCAATTCAGTGTCCTGGCGTTTTCCAACGTGTGTATATACGTAGTGCATCCGAAGCTGAAATATCCGTCAATGGCGATTTCGCTGACACTCGTGCCCTAGATAGTGTGTGTGAGTGGCATTATCTGGGTGATCCTAGCCCGGGCCATTCATGGTGGCAGGACTACGAGGATTTGTTTTCAATGTAGTAGAATTGCCTTCCAGCCGGCTCGTAATGGGTGTGCTAAAGTCCTGCAAGGGTGTCTATCAAGTGATCGCCATTTCCGAGTCAAATTCTGCGGCGTTGATTTATGTTATTTAACTACTGAGCCAGCGCAATATATCCACTTCCTACCCGTCCTGGCGTGCCCTCTCGTCTTGGCGTCTCGCCTCGTCCGTGGCGATGGCCAGCCCGATCTGAAATGCGTTGCCAATGCCCCGTCCATTTAGCTCGAATAGTATAGAATTGGCTACGTGAATAGCCAGAGGATAATGGGGTTACTTTGGTCCACGTTGCAGCCAGATGACATTGTTGGAGTCCAAGGAGTTGGGCTATAATACAACTGGCTGCCAGATTTCTATGTGGCACAATGAAGATATTGGAAGCTGCTGGAATAGGATGAATTAGCCATGGGAACATCTCCACTCAAGATGATTCCACATCTCATAGAAAAGGCACGTATAACTTGCCTAGAACCCTGGAAGGAGGGAGACAGAATAATGGACGGACAATTCACCTGAAACATCTGACAGAAACCCAGGACAGGGCCCAGATTAGGGTTCTTTGCAGGGGTTTGCGGTCCCAAAAGGTCAGGTAGCTCAGCCTCAGCTCACTTGAGCTCAGCCTAAGCTCCGGGAGCCTCAGCCATCGCTCAGCGGCGACTCAGCTTAGAGCAGCAGAAGCTCAGTTCTGGAAAAGGAAATCGATTTTGGTACGCTTCAGTTTCGTGTCCAAGTTCTCTGTGAATATCTTTATCTTTCTTAATTCTCTATTCATAAGGTATGTTTATTATCCTAATCTCTATGCTTAGAAGTAAGAAATGCTTACTACCTAGTGAGGATAGTGTCCTACAGCGTAATCCTCCTCATTCAAGATGCACTCTCACCTCTTATTATTTACTCTGTTGTTGACACTGATGTCATCACTTACCACTATCATCTGTTTCCCGGTGATGTCTTTGCCGTTTCCACCTACAACTCGAAGAGGGAATATTTCCCTCATCTTATCTATCGCACCACACCCGAAGCCATCCCATGCACGTCGTCATCTGGCCATCTTGGCACTTGCGGGGTTCCAGGCACCAGCTTCTGCAGCCTCACTTTTGGTCTCAAATCTCTAAGAAGTGACGCGGCTGCTGGCACATGACGGTACGCCACATTGTCCAAGATGTCCCGAGTCGTAAGCGGGCTTTAAATCAGAATGTGTGTCTGCTGGCGGTTAATGCGGCCCTCAAATAAGGCGCCTACATAATCGGATTGCCTCATGCTGCGCTTCTTAAATGGCCCAATTCCTCCAGAACGTCGTTTAGAAGCTCTCACATAGACACAGGCGTCTTGTAGTTCAAGATCAAGGTCTGTATAGTGGCCCCTCTACTGTCGAACTATACTGACACTCAAGAACTGTAGATCACACACCAAGAAACGCATCGCGATGTGCATCAAGTACCTTCAGTCAACCTCAAAGTGCAGCACCTGTCCCATGAGATGGGCAGCGGCTGGTTTCTCTTCGTACTGTGGACAAACAGGAGTCTTTTGCGCCAACGTCCAGGAGGTGGCCACCTATCCACGTGTTATCACTAGCATCTGCCGCACGTGTATAGCACGGGCTCAGAGCGCGAATGCAGCTGGAAGACAAAGTTCTGGAACGCGGAGGTATGCAACAAGAAGCAGCACAGCAAGGACCGGCACTCGTAGATAGGATGGGAGAGAAGTGAGAGCCGTATGTAACATTTTATTGCCGTAGTTTAGATTGACAACCAGATCATTCCACTTCCCAAGGCACAATGGAGGTAGTCTGTATGAGGTTGCTCATGGAATCCGTGAATGTTTTCCACCTACTAGTATGGTCTTGAGTGTCGAACTCCGAGCTTAGAGGATCTCCAGGAGCAAGGTAGAGGACACCAGCTCTTGTCCAGCCTAAGGGAGTCCTACGAAGGATCCATGCTAGACACTTCCATTCCTCACTCGAGTACCCCAGTAGTGATAGGCGGTGATGGTCGCTCTGTAGACTTGTGAGGAGATCTGTAGGCACGGCAGGCTCTGTCTCATAGAGTGAAATGGTGAGTCCGAGCAACTGCCACTCTCCCAGGGCAGTATCAAAGGTTAACCAGCCATTGGGTATCTGCAAGGCGTCAAAGCACAGAGTTGCTGCTTGAGTAGTCGGGTTGACCTCGGAGACGGGAATCCGCACCATACCTCCATTTTGAGGAACTGTTACGTGCGTATTCTCCATGGCCGAGTCAAAGTCGATGTTATGCATCCAGACCCAGAGTGTCTCAAGGACTCCCTCCCATCCTGCCCAGGTCCAAGACGGGTATGCAGTCCTTCGGCGTGGAACGGCGCCTTGTAGGACGCGCCCTCTTCCGGATGCAACATGTACCCACGACATGCCTGTCACGAGGGTTTGTTGTAATACAGACTGACCGTGATGATCCCCGACAAGGAGGGGGACCCCGAGCGCAGATGTAAAGAGAACTGATCCTCCTGCCGCCCCGTACTCGGTTTCTAGATGCATCCTCTGTGAGGAGTTGAGCACACCCGCCACAGCATTGAGCGAGTCTTGGTCAAAACTGACCTGTCTCATGCTGAAGCTGTGTAGCAGAGTTCGAACCTCGTCGATATGAGCCGACGGCCAGAGGAGGCTCATTGACTCGTCGAGGCGAGAGAAAGGCCCAAACTCGAGATGCCTAAAGTTTCGGGGTCTATCATCAAGCTCCCAGATGCGTTCGCCATATTCCAGACTTTCGGCGCAGGCGATAGCCTCACACTCAAAGTAGCACTGTTTGTCTGTAAAGACCAAGAGTCTTCTCGATAGCCAGGCTTCCTGGAATGTCCATCCGCGGGTGCTCCATTTGGTGCTCGCCGTGTCTGACAAAGCATCAGGTCCTAGCTCGACGACTTGGTAATTACCCTGCTTGATAGGATGCTGAAACTGCTCTCTGGCTCGTCGGTGAGATACGCCGGGCAGACCGTAGGCGGCACTGTCGCCACACGCAGCCACGATGGTCAGCTCAGCCTGGCCATAGACCTGGTCCATCTGGTTGATTTGCCTCATCTTGACGGCTAGGTCGGTTTGGTTGATGCAGTACTGATCTGCCCAAAGATAGCGAAACCCAAGAGCCTTTGTCACCTGGATGGCATCTAGGATGACTGCCGAGGTCGTGGGCGGTACATGGACGCCGTTGATCAAGGGTGTTGGTACTACGTCTCCCCACACGTAGCTCAGTGCTATGTATGGATACGACATATCGAGCGTTTTGATCTCGCAGTTGGTGCAATCGATTAGAATGATCTCGGTGCTGACGTTTGATGGTGGACGGCAAGATCCATCATGATGCGCTCTGCACTTCTGTAGCCACCTGGAGGCCAACTGTGAGTCGAAAGTAGGTGGCAACAGCTTAGGTGTATATAGCAAAGATCCATCACGTCTGCTGTCGCGAACCGTGAGAACAGGCATGTCATTATCTCTGTTAAGAGACAGCTTTTGGGCCCTCTTGTCTGGGCCACTGAAGTCTTCGGGATTATAGGGGTCCGGAACCACCATGAAGACGGAAAAGTCGGCTTCAAGACCGAGTTTGCAGGGGATAGTCGAAGTTTGAATGGAATGAGGGCCAAAAATCTTTGCAGAGAAAGGCAGAGCCCAGAGTGAGTCATTGCCAGTCATCTCGAGGGCCTCATTCAGCTCACCCAGTCGGGCCATGAGCTGCTGTTTGTTTTCCCACATTATTTTGCACATCCTGCAGGGATCGTGAGGCCTGTCTTTGAACTTGTCGCCAAGATTGGCAATGAGTACACTCCGGATACCAAAGTGAGCCATAAACTGGTAGTCATCATCGTAGTCACCTGTATCCCTAGAGGCGGAAGAGTGCTCAAACAGGTTGACTGCCTTTTCAAAGTCTATGGCCTGGCAGAACTTGCACAGGCTCTGATTGATGGTAAGTGACTGCCATCTGCTGGCGTCTTCATTGATGTTAGGAATAATAGACATGTCGAATCTGTGAGTGGGTGAGTAGAAGATTGAGATTAAATACAGCACAGCCTGATGAGGATGAGAGATTTAAGAGATTAGTAAGATTGTTATGCAGCTGCATCTGCAGCTGCCTTGTGACCTGGGTCGCCCGCCATGCTCCAAAAGGCCATAGAGACGTGGCATTTGGCAAAGAAATCGTGTTTAACAGAGTGTGTTTCATAGAAGCAAGCATAAGAATTGACGTTGGAAGAGTCTTGTTCTTCTTCAAAGGGAAGGGGCAGGATGACCGGAATATATAGACAATAAAAGACCCACAAAAGGGGCCAGAGATCCGAGCGGAGGAATTGATCCGTGACGCTCGGGCTTCGAGGACAGAGAAATGAGGCATACTCATTAAAACATAAGCGAACGAACAATAGCTCTAAATAGACTGTCAATAGCGAAATAGACGTGGCGCCTATCCCTCCTACGGTTTAGACCGTATTCATTCCCTTTGCCCGTGAGATCCTTCTGAGCTTCACTATATCTATTCTTTTGTTGGCCCTGCAATGTCCAGCTGGGCGTTGTACAACTGTGATATAGCCGTCCATACACCTTTGTTTCCCGGCAAGCCGATGGCAAAGATGTGAGCAATGATAAGGAAACGTACCCAGTAGTCAAGTATGTCGTCAACTAAGCAGAGGTAATGCTGGATGGGTTTGCATTCCACTATGTCTAGATCCAGTGTGGTCATCACTGCTTGCCTCACGGGATTGAATAGGTTCAGAACTGTTGCTGCGAGAAAGGTCACAGTAGACTGTTGAGGCGTCAAAATGCAGTCTTCAACGGCAGAGACGAGGTTGAATACAAAGAACTCTTTGACAAAGGGTTTCAACTTACGTCGAGAACTTGAGCATTTCCCTTGGCCTTGTGCCAAAGAAAACATGCGTAGGAGAACAGCAGAAACGATGCGGCCCACCACAAAGTTAGGAGTGGTGTGTCCCACTCTTCCAGCTTTTCGATATGTTCTTGAAGTTGAGGCTCGCCGTCCCCGTCCGTCGAGAAATATCTTAACAAGATCGAGTAGCTTTGGACATGAGTGGCGATGGCGAGGTAAAGAACGATTGCAGCAGAAAGGAGGACCATGTACCGAGCAACAAGGGGGAAGCTTGAAGTTTTCTCAGTCACATGCTCCAGAAAGTCGTTCCCAAGCTCGAAAAGCGCCAGTATCAAAAAGATATCCGTAAGATCGAGGAGTGTCGAGGATAGAGCGTCGAGGCGGTTGCTCATGTAAGCCATGCGGTGTGGTTCCGCTAGAGGAATCTCGTTCGGGCCACGGGGCACGAGTATCCATCGCATTGCGATTTCGAGCATGACATGTGCGAATTGAAACGTCAGCGCTCTATCCTAGTCAGAATATCTCTTTAAAATGGCCAAGGGTGGTTAAGCACACAGGAAGGCGACCGGATAGACGATCTTCATGTATGTGAAGGCCCACGGTGCTGGGTTGTCCTCGCGGCGAGGAAGGGACAAACTCGAAGTCCACAGGGCTAAGACAGGTAAAATCAAGACTCCTAGAGAGATGGCTGAGATCAGGCTGGAAGACATGTCGTCTCGGATTCCATCCTCAGAATCCATTGCGTGGCTTGTTTGACAGAATCTTGCGGTTTGCTGTGATACTTGAGTCTGTCAAGTTCCTTTGATAAGAAGGAAGATCAGTTTAGAAACATCCACGTCGGCTTTTCTGCTTTATCATCCCCGCGGACCCCTCAGTTGGGCATGCAGGCTGCAATGGGTGGATTAAATACGAGGTTTCAGGTTTCAGCCATGGCGTTGAAGAAGAGCATATAATACGATGCCTGGCTGCAAGGTATCATTGTGTATTCGTGTCTTGTACTACAGCCGTTGCTGTGCTACCTCGCGCTTTCTGGAGAGAGCCTCGTTCTTCTCGTTTTTCGGTCTCTAAAGTGCTCTAACCACCTGCTATCACTGTCAGTTTCAGGCTTGGCCTGTGCCAGATAGTTTCACTGAAGCTATACTTTTTGATTCAAGATTTAAAAAATACCCTGTTAATTCCGGCGGTCCCTCTTTCGCATTTCGTCTTCCGATTATTTACGGAGGCTTGCTGAGCCCTCAACAACAGACAGTCAGGGATAATGTCACTGGTGCCTCGTCACCGGCACTTCCAATCCCAACGGCAAGATGCTGTCCTAGATTGCAGATCTCTCCGCCATTTCACGGTACTTGCTTGACCCTAGAATAGCACCTACTGAGTCCCAGATTGAAGGGACCCTGCGGCTGAGGCACTGCCACCACTAATTTGACGATGGCGTTCGAGCTAGCCTATCAACTTTAGAGGCGGACCAGCTTTGTCACTGCCTAAGCAAACGGGCGTTTCACTTTCCTCCGGCTTGATATTTTACCGACTTCTTCTCTTTTGTTTTCTGATCCATCAACTATCACCTTCCGACCAAAAATACCGTGATCACCTCCCCTCTTGCCGTCCAATCTGGAGGCGCCCCACAGCCAGAGTCTCATCGCCAACAAATATGAAGGTATCAAGGGAAACCCTTTCAGTCGCAGCGACAGTGGCTATTTACCCCGCTCGACTGGTCCAGCTCGGCAGCCTGGTCATCACGGGCTACGCAGTGTGTTACCTCATTTGGATGCATCACTTCCACTACTGTGCCTTTTATGGCTGCGGCACAAGAGTCCCTGATAGTGTCTCTGTGCCTCTTGGAGAAGTCCTTCTGATTACCGCTGTGAGAATCCTTTCTTTCTATCCCTCACTACTTCGACCAAGGGACTTCCAACGCAGACCAAGACACTAACCCGTACTCGAAAGTCCGTCCTTGTCACGCTTGAGTGGATGCTCTTTGGCACTATCCTAGCATTCAAGGCACACACAGGGAAGCCAGATCTTGTCGGAAAGTCGACACAGTTTGCCTGCTCGTGCTTCTCTCTGTTCGTCTACTCGATCGGCCTCGTCGCCTTCACTTCTATCCCAACGGTGCGAGCAACTTGGCCATATTGCTACGACATGTGGAGGAGCAACGTCTACGACCCGCCTGAGAAATATTTCTGCATCGTGACGCAGAATGCCGTAACGTGTGGACTGATTGCCTGGTGAGTTCCCGAGTCTCCTAAGGATTTACGTTCTGTCTTTTCATGGTGGTGACCCATACCTTTGGGTGCTTTGAGCTGACACTATGCAGGATCACTACTATGCTTGTTGCTTTACTTGACCTAGTTCAGTTCAGAAAGCATCGCGGCGTAGGGGCCATTCGACTTGGTGACGATACCAGACTACCTACTGATGCTGATGCCGTGTCCATCCAAGACGTGACTATCGATAGCTCGGCGTAAAATATTTGACATCCTTATGGTACCTTTCTATCTACTCTTTGGAAAGATAACATGATATCTTTGTGCTGATGTCTCTTTTTTTCTCACCCATGTTGCCATGTAGTTGAATAGGGTTGCTGGCGTGACGCAAACATCAGCTCATTCTAATGCAGGATGTTACCACAAATGGCTTAGGAAGCAGAGCGTAAGCTTATGCTTCAACCTACCACAATGAAGCGCTCGGTGAATCAGAGAAGACGGAGAAATAGAGACCATTCCCCGCTCAGCAGCCCTTTTTGTGATTGGCTATCGATGCTCATAGTGTTGTACGGATAGAACCGCAGTCAGCAATGACTGCATTCAGCTGGGTGTGCCTGGAGGGTGACTTTTGACGCGAGTCCTTTGTCTGCCAATGATAACGTCTGCCAAGCATATGCGAGAAAGCCACAGTCTCAATTCATCGTCATCAAATTGCAGCATATCATCAGGGGATGCTCAAAGTTGCCCGTGTATAAATGCCATTCCTCTTGCACCTGGTTCTTCGACAAGCTTGCCTTCTACCCCGCTCCCTATTCGTCTCACCATGTCTTCTCCTAGGGTTTGGCATATAAGTGGCGCCAACACAGGCCTAGGCCTAGAACTCGCCCTGAAAGCCGTTGCTGAGGGCGATAATGTCATCGCAGCAGTGAGATCACCTCAGAAAGTACCCGAAACACTGAAGCGGCCAGAAGTCAAGGTGCTTCAATTCGACCTCGGCTGGTCTCAAGAGCAGATGGACACGTACGCCAAGGAAGCATTCCAAGCATTCGGAAAGATTGATGTGCTCGTCAACAACGCGGGCTACGCCTACATGGGCGCCATTGAAGAGTCTGAGTATGATATTTGCCGAACCATGCCAACATCTGCTAAGGAATACTAGGGATTCGGCCGTCAAGGCACAATTTGACACTAACGTATTCGCGATGCTTCGAATTATCCGTGCCTCACTTCCCCACTTCAGGAAGCAGAAAGGTGGCCTAATCATGAACCTTTCCTCTGTCGGCGGTATGCGCGGTTATCCTTCCAATGGTATATACTGTGCCACCAAATTTGCCGTCGAGGGACTCACCGAGTCTCTGGCTGCTGAGGTAGCTCCATTTGGTATCGACTGTGTCATTGTTCAACCTGGCTACTTCCGCACAGCCTTTCTATCAAATCCCTCATCAGGCGCCAACCTTGCACCAGCTCTCGAGGCCTACAAGGACACGCCCGCTGATGAGGCTCGTCAAGCGTTTGAAAAGTACAACGGAAGGCAGCCAGGGGACCCCAAGAAGGGAGCGGCGCGTATGTGGGAGTACGGTGCCGGGGCTGGCATGTTCGTGGACAAGAAGAAACTATTACGATTGCCACTAGGGAGTGATTCGGGGGCTATTATGAAGGAGTTGAGTGGGACACTTGCCGAAACAGCTTCCACCTATGAAGATGTTTGGAAGAGTACCGACTTTCCAGTTTGAAGCCTGGAGAATTTGATTCAATGGCTGCCTGTGCTAGATGCAAAGGAGAATATCAAAGGCCTTTTTCTACACCTCGTTCTGTTGGACTAAGCTTCTTTGTTCATCCTTTTTTTTTCAGTCTCAATTCTCTTTTCTAGGCTAGCTAGTGCGAGAGGACACAGAATCAAGTAACACACATTTACTACAGTAGTTGCATTTTTGGCCCTTCTTTATGTTTCAAGGTAAATTTAGAGGGGAAAATCGTCTAACGAAAGCAAAACCCCTTTGGACCGAGCTTTCACAGTCCTAGAGCTAGCTTAACATCTGGCGATAGGTATGTAGCAAGGGAATAGTAAAGAAAGCCCGGCTAATCCAACACTTTAACAACCACATCCACAATCCTTACAGTCGCCAATCGAGCACCCCGCCCCCTTTTGCCTGTTCCTCAAACACTCGACATCCGTCAGGCAAGTTGACCAAGCCCCAATCCCGTGTTCAAAGGCCTCCCAACACCACTCGCCCTTCTCCACTTTGCCACATTTCATCCAGCAGTATCCGGTCTTCTGATCGCATCCCCACTCTTGTTTCTTGCTTGGAGGAATGCATCGCCGTTCGTGCAAGATGATGTCCCTCTTGTTGAGGCTGGTCAGGGCGGCTGGGTGTTCCTTGCATTTTCGAAGGTTGATGCTGTCGACGGTGTCTGGGATTTCCACGTTGCTCCAGTCCATGACACCGAGCTCTCCGCACTCTGCTTGGGCGCTTGATACCGGGAGGGAAAAGGCGGATGCCGCGAGATACAGAGAGAGGCAGGAGGTAGTGAGCTTCATTGCTAAGAGTTGTACAAGGGTTTTTTTTCTTATGTGATCAAGAAGCAGATAGAGAGGAAATTGACTCGGGGATCTGTTGTCTTTGTGCTGTCTGTGGATGAAGAGCCAAGTTTACTCGATTTTCCAGCCTTTTATATCTAGCGTCTGAATTGACGGATCAATTTCTTGATGTTGTTCATTACACATTAGGAAAGCTGTTCATTACAGGTCAGGCAACAAGAAATGACCCTATCCACAGAGCCGGTTAGCAGTTCTGCTCGCCAAGAGTCAACGATAAGAGGCGCATTACGGCATGCCGACGATGTTTCGGAACGTTTAGACATGTAAACCGTGGCCATAAAACCTGGGACCAATCGTTTAACATCCAATTGATCGCGTTTGGAGACCGGCCCGTCAATTCCGTGGTTGGTCTTCTAGACTGCGGTGCCTAGAAGGAGGCAGTGCTGCCTACCTCCCTGTCACTTTAACACAGCCTCACAATCTTCTACGCAACCAACACTTAAGACACATTTCCAGAAAAACTCATGACCAAAATCTTGATCTGGTGACGCGTCGTGTTTTAGCATTGCCCCGAAACATGAGCTCATCTCGACACAGCCTGTTAGATCAGACCGACATCGCCTAAACCGCCACAACCATTCCGAATTATTCGCGACTGTTCGGTTCAACGGATCATCGCTAAAGCACATGTTAGAGGAGGGGGTTACAAGGGTCGGACTAGCTACCTCATCGTAGAGAATACATCGGACCTGGTGCTGTAATTCCTCGGCTGTAGGGACATGCCGGAATGGGCTGTTGGGGGAAGTGGTCGACTTGACGAAGCGGCCGAGCTTTTGTCATAAACTATTACATAAGTTTGTGCCGTTGGAAATAAGAAAGATTGCTGGCTCATCATTCTGCATTGCCAATGTCCAAGGAGCGGAGGCATAACTGGGGAAGTGGGTGGATCCGGCAAGCCCCCATCAACGTCATTGCCTACAACATCTGGACTAAGTCAGAGCTCAGTGGAGTGAGTTTGGAGTTGCAAAGAGGGGTTGAAGGATCGAAGGAGCGACACTGCTGCCTGCTCAACGAGGTTGCCTGGGACTTGGGCAAGCTGGGAATCAAAGAGGACACCGTTGTATATATCTTGAGTGTCCGCTGCACTAAAATCCTCACAGGCCGTTATGAAATCGCTATCGGTGTTATCGACACGCATTGTTGATTCGTCCAAGAGAGGCCTCCCGGTGGTGTCTGTTCCCAGTGCTCAAGGTTCGTTGACGAAATCTACAGAGCCGATCGGTTGGAGACCTGGCCGGCCTCATTGGCCAGTTGGTAAAAACATTGTATGCAGTGGCAGGGGCCTTTTTGGTATCAAGTGTGATTCGGCAAGCCTCGTTTTGCAGATGCTCGGCGCTCACCTCGAAGCCAGCAGTGCAAATATGCCCTAGGAATAACTGTTTCATAGGGCGGTATTGGAGCAAGTAATTCTTCCTATTGATCTTGGGGGTTACTAATCTGTTCTCAGATGGTGAGCGGAGGACCCTACACCGGACTCGCTTCACTATGGCATCACATGACATGATGAGGTCTCGGAGCCACGAGCAAGGAGTCATGGTCCCTTTCTCGAACAAGACTGAGCTCGCAAAGATGGCGAGGTAAGCTACGAGCTGAGACTGAACCTTTGCACATTCTATGAATGCAAATCTCAAAGGTTTTCAAAATGATAGCTGAGAATGAGCTAATTCGCAGCGTCCAGTGTGCAAAGTAACTTCAGTCCCATGTGATCAAACCTCTGGGTCAATGGTCCCCTCACCCTGTAGGGCTGGACGGGTGGGACTGGCAGTGCGTGCCTACCCTGGCTCTCGCGGAAAGAAGACAAAAACAGGGATCAATACTTCTTTAACCAAGAGACCACATTTTATCAAACAACGCCTTGTGGACTTGATCAGCCAGAAACTCAGGTTGGGAACAGCAATATGGAGCAGCACGCTCGTGGCCCAATCAAAGAACAGGCCTGACCGTGTTGCGCTAGTTTGCGCCCTGGCATGTCAATTTCTTGACCCTAGGCCTACCTGCACCTTCCAATGAAATACAGGGCGTGGTCTACAAGGTACCCATGGGACACACCCCGAATGAATCTCCTAAACCCTCGAGATACAATTCTTGCAAGATCAACCAAGTATTGCCTTTCTGCGTATTTAGCAACATGGCCCAGGATGTAAGTCCACTGCCTATCACGAGAACCACTCCCTGACCTTTTCCAGCTTGTCAATGCCGCCAGCCGAACTGAAGGCGTTGAGATGCGTGCCGGCCCGAACGACGATGATGCCTCCCACAGGCCCAATACAGACAACTCCGACCTGGAGCAGTTTCTCATGAACATGGAAAACGGCATCGTCGGTTGGGAAGGCGATCAAGACCCCGAGTATCCCCCAAACTTCACTCCTACTCGCAAGTGGTTCATTACCGGTCTCCTCTCTACTCAGGCCTTCATGACTCCGTTTGCTTCAAGCATCCTAGCCCCCGCCATCGGTTACATCGCAAGCGACTTTGCGATACCTGATGTTACAAAGAGTGCCATGCCCGTGAGCATCTTTCTTCTCGGATACGCCGTCGGGCCCCTCTTTCTATCCCCTCTTTCCGAAATTTACGGCCGGAGGATCATCATGATGGCCTCTACTCTCGCATTTTGCGTCTTTCTCGTCGGCTGTGCGCTATCTCCTTCGATCGAACTCCTCATCTTCTTCCGCTTCATGTGTGGAGTAGGAGGGTCAGCCTCGCAGACAGTAGGAGGAGCCGTCATCGCCGATTTGTTCTCCGTTGCGGAGCGCGGGAACGCTATGGCTGTCTGGATCCTGGGGCCGATTCTTGGGCCTTCGCTGGCGCCGCTCATAGGTGGCTTCGTGGCCGAGACGATAGGTTGGCGCTGGGCCAACTGGATAACTTGTATTCCTGCCTCGGTGCTTCTCGTGGTCATGGTGTTCGTCTATCCTGAAACTCGCCACGACGTGCTTATTCGACACAAGACAGCAAGGTTGGCTAAAACCCTCAATCGACCAGACCTATGCAGCTGTTACGCAGAGGAGGGAGAAAAAGCTGCTGGAAGAAGGGGTATCATCCTGTCTGGCCTCATCCGACCACTCAAATTACTCTTCAGCTCGGCAATCATCTTTGCGATATCCCTTTACGTGGCCTTTGGCTATGGATGTCTCTATCTGTTGTTTAATACTATTCCCATGGTTTTTCGCGGCAGTTACAACTGGTCAGTCGGCCTCTCTGGCGTCGTCTACCTAGCTCTCCTTGTTGGATACCTCATCGGCCTCTGGGCATTTTCTCTTCTTTCCGACAAGACGGTTCGGCACATGACCGAAGCTAATGGGGGGGTCTATGAGGCCGAAATGCGGCTTCCTTTCTGCATCTACTTCGCCGCTGTTCTTCCCGTCTCGTTCTTCTGGTACGGCTGGAGTAGCGATCAGGCTATCCACTGGTCTGTGCCCATCTTGGGACTTGTTCTCTTCGGTATAGGTTACGAGGGCCTTTGGCTCCCCACCCAGATCTATCTGGTCGATGCATACTCTCGATATGCCGCCAGTGCCCTTGCTGCATCCTCAGTGATGAGGAGCATAGTTGCCGCATTCCTCCCTCTGGCTGGGCCGGCAATGTACGAGCGATTAGGAGTTGGCTGGGGGAACTCTGTTCTGGGGATTATTTCTTTGGCCATGGTCCCTATTCCGACCTTGATCTTCAAATTTGGAGGGAGGATAAGAAAGAAGGAGAGGTTGAGACTTTGAGGCACTCGTTAAGGATAGCCTCCCGGGTGGCTAAATCACAGCCTAGCAGGATGGCTGGCTTCTCTACAATAACTCACGTAGTAGAACACATGGATAGGCCCGGCAACAATAAGCATTCTCCATATCACCGTCGACTTTGTTCGATATAATGTCCCACTGGACCCAGGCTGTGCGTCTTCGTATGTGAACAGATAGGAAGTAGTATCGTGGACTTCTAGACCAAAGATCTTTGCGACCACTGGGTTTAGAGTAGACTGCTCGCGTTTCCTTGGCCGGGGTTCCTTAGCGTCTCAGGTGTGTTCTGTGATGCCATTGGTAGTACAAGATGAATTTCGGAAAACCGTATTCGCAGATATGCCCATGTTCAAGACGTTGACAGGTACGACCAGGCAGCCAATCGGCGGTCGACTTTCATGTCGTACTTGTTGATAAGAATGCATATTTATGACCTGCCTAAGAATAGCTGCTTATGTTTCTCTTAGACTAAAAGAAGAATATTTTCCTTAATAAATTTCATAAATTAAATAACTAATAGCCTAATTATTAGCTTATTTTTTTTTATTCTTTCTTTATATTTTGTATTATTTTTAGTGATATTTACCAACTTTTCTTCTTATTTATTATTTTCCTTACCACCAGGACACCTAATTGGCAGAGAGCCCGAGCCAGTCCGAGCCGTCCATTCACAATGCGCGGGAAACGTGTGACAGCCGCTAGTGCTTACGGAACAGGCTGGGGCCATATTTAAGGTACAAAGCCATCAGAATGCCCCCCTGGTGCAATTTGTCTTTTCTCTCCTACCTCTAGATCTCATCAATCAGCCCTCAATATGACTGAGCAGACTCTGGCCTTTCCGACCTGGCCGCGGAATGTTCCATGGGGCTTCAATGTTGCCCTTCTCACAATTGCAGCACCATTACTGCTAACGTACTTGATCACGCTATGGAACTCCTCATCACTCTCTCGTAACGTGGTAGGATCGAAGCGACCTCGCACCGTGCCATATGTGCTACCTTTCCTTGGGCATGGGCTCACCTTTGGCATGAGAGGGATGGACTTTCTCCATCAAAATGCGTTAGTGCCCATCGATCCCAGGCTCATGAGAAGGACTGCCATTAACATGATATACCTATAGTGTCAAATTCGGTCGCGCAACACTGCACAAGATTGTGCTGCCGGGCCTGCACCAGTATATGACCTCGTCCCCGGACCATGTACGGCGTGTTTTCCGAGCGGATAGAATGGACATGACTGAGGCTCACACACGAGCCATGGAAAATTCGTTCGGCATGTCACCAAAGGCTGTAGAGCTTGTAAGTATTTCCCCTGTCCTGGCCGGAAGACAAGGCCGATCGTCGCCCCCTTCATTCACCAGTATTGACCTTGGCTATTAGTATCGAGCAGATGACTCTGGATATGGGCCCAACCCCACGCGTGGAAGCACTGTTGAGCCTGGAAATCGCATTCTCCTCGAGGTCCACAACCTCGTCAACAGAAACCTCACCGGAGCATCACTCGCAAGCATTACAGCCCAATTCCAAAGAACACTCTCCGAGCAACTCTCGGAGCTTGACGCCGTGGGGGACGAGTGGGTCGAGATTCCGGACCTAAGCACTTTCATGAGGACACACATCATGAGAGCTGCGCTGACGGCCATGTTTGGCCCATATCTCGTTGACTTGAACCCTACTTTCGTTGAAGACTTTTGGGTATATGACTCGGATATGGGTCCGCTGTATATGGGTTTGCCCAAATGGCTTATTCCGGGTGCTTACCGGCGACGGGAGAAGATGCTGCAGAGCATCATGCGCTGGCACAAGTTTGCCCACGAGCACTACGACTGCAGCAACGTGAGTTCACAGGATACAGACTGGGAACCATATTTTGGGAGCAAGTTCAGCAGACGAAGACAAGACACTTTTGCCAAGTGGGAGGCTATGGATGCCAGAGCCAAGGCAGCCGAAGACCTGTCATTCATATGGGCGTAAGTTACTACTGAATAGGTTTACCCAACACGTATTCCTTGCTAACCATGTCAGCTCCAATGCAAACTCGGGGTATGCCGCAATATGGTGCCTCTTGGAGATCTTACGTGACCCAGCCCTGATGGCGCGGGTTCACAATGAGTTCTCATCCGCCATCCAACCACCTGTTGCTCCCTGTACAGTGCCAACATTTGACATCGACAAGCTTTGCTCGGGACCTCTCGCTCAGTCAATCTATGCCGAAGTACTGCGCCTTCGAGTAGCGGTACTCATCAGCCGCAAGGCCAAAGAGGATCTGAGCTTTGATGGCTGGGAGATCAAGAAAGGCGAAAGGGTCTGCGTTGCGAGTACAACCGAGGCCTTGGACGAAGCCATCTGGAACACCGGGACAGAGTCAGACCCACACCCCTTGAAGAAATTCTGGGCCGATCGCTTCCTGGTTTATCCTGATGATGAGAACAGCGGCCCTCTAAGAAAATCTGTCGCAGCCAAGAAAACAACAGCTCAAAAGAGAGACCTGGAAAGTAGTACCGGGCCAAGATTCAGCATGGAAGGGCTCACCAACTCCTGGATCCCCTACAGCGGCGGCGTACGACATTGTCCAGGCAGGCACTTTGCGAAACAGGAGATGATAGTCATGGCTGCCATCATGATGTCTGCTTTCGAGATAGAACTTGAGACTAACCCGGGCTGGGAGCCGGAAAGTGATCCAAGTTACTATGGATTCGGCACGATGCCGCCCAAGGGTAAAGTTCCGTGTAGGTTGAGACGACGGAGATATCACAGGCTTTCCGTATGAGATGGTTTCGGAATATAGGTGTGCCAAATGAAAGATGGATGCTTGGCTGTGGACGTTTGGGGAAATAATCCTTCAAAATCTGTTGAGAAGACGAGTTGTGAATGGAAGCATAGCTAATCAATCTATACGCCAATAACTTGGTTATCCCCAGACCCTGCTATCCCTCAAGTTTGACCTGATGCACAGTTCCATCTCTTCCACAGCCATGCTAGCTGCCAGTAACAAAGACCAACGTGTAATTCCGAGTGAGTGACCAAAGCTATGCTTGGTAGTGATGTTGATCTTGTAGCAAACAACGTATCATTGTTCAGAGGGTTGGGAGTTTGAGCTACTAAATAGCTCTTGTCGGAGTTTAACAGTCCTGCGTCGCCTTGTGTGTAAATTCTTGCATGTCCTGCACGCCTTTCTTCTGGTGAGCTTGCATTTCTCGCAACCCGACCGACTCTCCAAACAGTCGTTGCACTTCAAGCTAGGTCGGCAGTTGGAGCATACGGTTATGTCCTTAATGCTGTCTTGAATCTTCAGCAACCACCTCTCCGCCTCGTGCGACCCGTCGAGGTCTGCCCACTCGCGGCACCACGAGGTCAGGGTTAAACACATGCTCATTGCTTTGATACAACAAGTCTGGTCACCGCGACTGAGGAAATCAATTGCGTCCGCCAAAACCGCCTTGCACTCATCAATTTCTCCGTTGCGGCGGTGAACAGTGGCGATGATCTTGCAAGCGACGCTATACGCCATTACTTTGAAAGACCAGATTGGGTTTCTCGTGATGGGGGGCTTTGTGTCTTGGATGATGTCGCGGGCGAGTTTCAACCCTACCCACGTTTTTTCACAAACCCAGAACGCCGCGTAGGCATAGTAGTAGCTGGCACGCACACAGGCCTCTGACTCTTGCCATTCCTCGGGTGGCAAATGCCGGGGATCATAGCATTCGTGCCATACCTGATCGAACTTGAACCAGAGAACATCTTTTTGCATGTTGTCTCTCAGACGCTCCTGAGGTGGGGTTTCAGACGCCATCTTCCTCGCTGCTCCACGCACAGTTCTCGGGGGCTTGTGTAGTTTTGCGTTGATAGACTTTTGCTTGGTGAACTTGATATATGGTTTGGAGAAGTACTGAGCGTATGTAGACCAAAGATTGAGCATCATGATGTTCTCGTCTGCAACATTATGGTCAAGAATCGCTAGCGTCTCACGAAACCCAAGCCTCATTGTTGGTGTGAAGTCAATTTCGTCCACATCAACAACGCAGTTGAGTATGAGTGATATAGGACTATCACTTCCATACGAGCTGTGACAGAAGCCTCTCAGCTTTCCGAGCACTATCGACGAGGCTTGGAGTCGAGGCGCGCGCCGGTCGAGACCGTGAAGGACAAGGGCCAAGCGCCAGATCTTTCCCAGAAATAACGGATCCGGTGACTCCACTAGGGTTGCGAGGCCGCAGCTGAGCTCCTGGAGAACCTCTTGAGCTGTAAAAACCTGATTGCATCGCAGGAGAGTTGAGATGGAGTCGCATCTGGACTCCACAAACGACCACTTGTCAGGTTGCAACTCTGCACCATCTGATCCCACGAAGCCGAATTTGTTTGCCGACCAGGTATTCTGGCTACCCGATACAAACATTGATTCGAGCAAGTGGTGAATGGAGTACATTGCTCTTTCCTGAAGTCGGTATCTTCGAGGTGATGGTTGTGGTCTGAGTGGGAGTTTGAAGTGAAACGCCTTGATGGGGCTCACTTCTTCTGTAATGGTTCGAAACGCTCCAGGACTTTTGACTTTCTGTCGAGTCCTTTTCTGAATGGAGCCTTGTCGAGCAGAACCACGACCACCGTTGTTCTTCTTTGGAAAACGGTTCCGGTATACTTGAGTGCTAGAAATAACATGGGTATCAGTATCACGTGGAGTGAAGGAACCGTAAATGATTGCGCCACATGCATGCGTCATCTGCTTTCAAAAGCGATTGGGCTAGGGCTTATCATCAACTCACCTGGCCTCGAAGCCATAAAGAACCTGCATAATCCTCTGTAAGAGCCGAGCTGTAAGATTCTCACGAAGGTAGAGATCTTGGATTATGGGGGTTGCACTGTTCCATTTCGCTTGCGATCTGAGGGCGGCTGATATATTCTCACTTGGGCTCGCTGGATGTGATTTATACATGATGGCGATGTCTCTTGGTGAAGGAGGATGATCCACATACGCATAAGCAAGAGTTCGATTGTAGAATTCCAAGAGGGCTGCGGGGTTTCAACGTTATTCGTATGGAAAGTTCTCGTCCAGCCGCACTCAACCACGTAACATGACAACAAGCTCGTCCCTCAGAGCGTGAAGTAAACAAGGTTACGCCAATTGACTTGAGCCGGAACCCGGCTCCAGTCAATTCCGCTGCACACGATCGAATTCGGGGCAGCACCATTCACATCGTCCAATCCAACCCCTTTCCTTTCCTGCAAGCCTGAGTGGACAGAATGGTGATGGATGGTGGGGGGAACAATAGTCAAGATCCAATCAAAGTCGCGTATACTTCACCTTCAACGAGGCTCTAACAGTACGTGTATGACATGGACATACCAATTTTGTTAGACAGCAACATATCGCTACATGTCGTTGTATTGAGGGCGTGATATTAAGAACATGGTCCCTCATCAGGGTCCGAGTTGCATATAAGGTAGCCGGGCTGTCCTCGTAGACAACTTCATTTTCTTTCCTTCACGCTTCTTTCTTGTCCCAAACCACAAACCGTCAGCGCCCGCTTCAGACATCAAAGATTGCCTTTCTTTCCATCTATTACGCAGACCAAGGAAACGCTAGCATACTGTAACTATCCCCTTGTTCGTTCTCCAGCCCCTCTCAAGACCGCACCATGTCTGCTCCAGTTCATGACCTTCCCACCCTGGCCGGTGATACGCACACGCAGACCAGTGCATCTGGTCATCTGGCAATCTCTGGGGAAGAGCTTCCATCTCTCTTTAGTTCTGAAGTTAAGGAGCCATCCGGCTCGGTCAAGCCCAATCCGGATCATGCAGAACTCTTGATGGACACCGGGCCTGAGTCAACCAATTTTACTGGCTCGCCCGAGCAAAAGTAAGTGCAAACCTCCTTTCAACCCGAAAACTTTATCGTCCGCCTTGACTAAATCATTATTGAAACACGCAGCGAGCCCGAAGTTCCTGAGGAATCACCTCGGTCTTGGAAATGGGCTTTTCACAAGCTGACCAAGATGGTGAGTGAAGGCAAGGGAGCGGCCACGGAGCAAGTCGTCGGGTTCGTCATGAAATAGTATGTTGTCCTCACTTGAAAACATTACTGTAAACATAGATTGCGGGTTCTAATTTCCAATGCTATCTAATAGCTTGTCCGGTACCAAGATGCTTTTCGTCGTCGGCAAGGCTGGGACGGGCAAGACAACTATCCTTTCCGAGTTGACTGGCCAGCCTGGATTGGAGGCTGGAGAAACTCTCAAGTCAGGTACGCTTTTAATGTAGCACTCTGTATTGTCCCTTGGACTGAGTGGGTAACTAATCTTTTCATAGGCACTAAAGAGTATCACATCTGTCCCGCCATCATCGATGATGAGCAATACCTCTTCATCGATACAGCTGGCTTCGGTAACCCCAACTGTGACGACTTGGACACATTCCGCAATACAGTCAGCTGCCTGATGTCTTTCGGTTCCTTTGTCCAAGTCGTCGGGGTCCTCTTCGTCATTGGCAATCCAGGGACCCGGCTAGACCAGGAAAGTGTCAAGACCCTCCGTTGGCTTCAGTGCTTTTGCGGCCCGGCCTTTTTCAGGAACGTCACATTCGTTACCAGCTTCTGGGACTCCTACAATGATGAGTCTTTCAAACAGGCCTACGGCAGGATGCAAAGCCTCTATGAGGATGAGGTTCTCAGTCAAGTCTTGCATCCCTCGAGCCCTGAGAGGCGCTACCACGGTGCCTATCTCTATCACCATGGAGTTGTTGGCGGGAAGCTAACTCTCGACTCCTTCCCGGGTCTTTCCATCAACAAGAACCGAGCAGAGCGGTGTGAAGAGCTCAAAAACCTCATCCGGCTGCGCTACGCAGATTTCAAGTTCAAGCCTGTCAAGATTCAGTTCATGACTGAGGTGGAAAACAACATCTCTTTCCTCGACACGGAGGCTGCCAAGGTCTTGCGTGCTCCCGCCGTTGGTGTCACCGTCAGAGTCTTGAACGGAAAATGCATCATAGAAGCGGCGAAGGAGTCAGAGGAAGTGCCGCCTTGGCAATTCAAGGCGGCCCCTAAAGACAATCCCACGGCTTGGGGAGAGACCATCTCCGAATGGTTCGTGATTGCGACCCGAGTCGCCAACTACTACCGCAAAGCTCGTGAACGCTCGATGCTCGATGGCATTCAGACCGCATGGAATGATTTTTGCTCCTGGTGGCATGGCCCCGAGAAGGCATCTTGAACTGATGATGCAATTGGCCAAGGGGAGGTGATCCAAATGCTAGGTAGCTATCAGACGGATGTTGCGCCACTCTCTTATCGGCCTCCATGTTTTTTGCAGGGGATCTCGAGCTGGGAACCTGACAGGTTAACATTCTTTTCAACCTACAAGTCTTTGCAATCCCATACATTCGCTTTATTAGTTGTTCGAATTTTCCCTTCTTTCTTTCAGCTTTTTTGGATTCTAACCACCTCATTGTTTCATGTTCCGTGACACTTGGCACACCATGCCCTTGAGTGCTAAACCTTCATGACACCAGCCTGCGGGCTGCGCGAGGTACATAGTAACATAGCCCCATTTAGAAGGGGGAAACGGTGGACTTCGCACGGGAAGAACACCAACATCGGCTGAGCCTGATAGTGAGATAGCTCACCAACATTTTCGTTTTATCCAACCTTTATTGACCTCCACACATGCACCACCGGGCCATTACAGTGCCGATGTCCAACATGTTCATCCCAGACCGTTTGCTGCGGCAGGGGTGCAGTGTTCAGTCGGTTCACTTGGCGTCAAAACAGAACATGAGATGAAAACACCTTAATACCTCATGAACAAATTATGGGCCTGAATGTTCTGACATAGTTGAGCGCGTGGCAAAGTCTTCTTGCCTGAAGCGTGGAATCTCAATAGTGTACTGAAGTTCTCTGCTTTGCTCCCTACAACCATAGAAAACTGTCCCCGCTATCTACTGGCACGCCACTCATCCTTGACACCGAGCCCTGATAGCACCAGTCCTGCAGGTGGTGCAGCACAGCCTTGTTGCAAGGGAAGATGCAAACCCCGCACCGCAGCATCAGCTGAGCCGGGCGGCGGAATGCCTTCTTATCTTCTCCGACCACTATTGCCCTCTGGCGGAAGACGTCGCGATCTTTCGGCATCTTGTAGCTATCATCCTTTATCAAGAGCTACCAGTTACGACTAATCGACGACGAACTGGCTATATCCAGCGGAGCAACATGACAAGGTCCGGAGCGATCAGCACTCGGGACGACTACGTCTTTACCGTCTCAGGAACTCGATACATGGCGCCTCGCTCTCGCTTGGTGAGACTACCAGCTTGTAGAATCATCCTGTTGACAAATGCTTACTTGTAAGGATCTCACCCTGCCAATTCCAAACTATGCTCTCGCCGCCATCATTGCACTTCCACAGCAGGAAGACATCCAAGTCACCGTTGAATGGTTGCAAGACCGCCTCGACTCGTACAGCAAAGACGACGTGTTTAACAACGATTTCCTCGCCAACATTGTTTTTAATGGCCTCGAGACGGACGCCACCGCCTTTCCGAAGGAAGCCGCCGAATATCTTGAGGGACTCGGTACCCAAACGACATTTTTCTGTTCATTATCAGAACTTCTGCCAGGTCCGTATGTTTACGTCAACCAGCAGCTCAGGTCTGTGTGGAAATTGGTGGACGATTCCAACGGAACCTGCATGGTGACATTGAGGCCACGCTCAAAGTAAGAATCTCCTCGCCGCTACAAATTATCTTCAGTTAAGACGTCCCAGCTTGTCCGACACATTTGAATCGTTCCCGTTGCGAAGCTCGGATGATCAGTTCTCCTGCTTCGCCCTTCCATCTCGGATCCCCTTCCAAGAAACACGAGTCTCTCCTCTCGCGGGTTTCCGAGTCGTTATCAAGGATAACATCCATCTCAAAGGCATCAGAACCTCAGTAGGAAACCACGCGTTTTACAGAACCTACCCACCACGCGACACCTCTGCCGAGTGCATCAGCAAACTGCTTGACTTGGGAGTAGTCATCAGCGGGAAGACCAAGTTGAACTCTTTCGGCAACTGGGAGGAACCTGCTGAGTACGTTGACTATCAGGCACCATGGAATCCCCGTGGAGATGGATATCAGTCTCCTGGTGGCAGCAGCTCTGGGAGCGCCTCTGCTATTGCAGCCTATGACTGGCTTGACATCGCCATTGGAACAGATAGTGAGTTGGGATACTCGATTGAGCCTTCTATCCAGACTGACATATGGTACTTAAGCGTGGGGGAGTGTGACTCGACCTGCTCTCTGGTGTGGATGCTTCGGCCTCAGGCCTAGCCAGGGAGCAGTCTCTGGTAAGGGTGTGGTGCCCTATGTGACGTGAGGACCCTAGGTACCAGAATTCAACTCTTCTCTAACTACGATAGATCATGGGATGTCCCAGGCATCCTTGCAAGAGACCTGGACAAGTGCAAAGCCTTTGCAACCAAGTGGCTTGACCTCGGCGGATTCGAACCACCCAAGGTAGGTATCTCGAAAGGTTCCAGTCCATTTCTAACTCATGACCAAGCCATTCTCTTCTATCATCTGGCCGACCGATTTCTGGGACATCATTGACCATGATCAAGCTCAAATGGCAAAACAATTTACACAGGCCCTTCAAGAAGAACTGAATGTCTCGCTGGAGGAGCTTTCATTTGAGCAAGTCTGGAACAACGCACCCCCATCAGATGCGAACGACATGTCCCTGCCAGCTTTTATCAACCCGGTGAGGCTCCGTGCAGTACAACTCTCACAGAATTCAAAACTAATCAAGGTAGGCCACGGCTTCTCTCGCGTATGATGTCTACCATAACTGCGATGACTTCCGTTCCAAGTACCATGAGGCTTTCGGTTGTGCTCCATACACCACACTTCCGAGCAAGAGACAATGGTGTGCACTAACCCCCTGTTCTCTGATGGCGGCTCGCATCTCCAAACTTTGGCAAATGTGCTAACTTGCCTAGGGAACTTGGTAAAACAATTTCCAAGGAGGAGAGAGATGAAGGCTTTCGTAATATCGACACCTACAGGAGGTGGTTCCGTCAGACCATCCAAACAGGAAAGCACGCCAATGCTCTCACTATACTCCCACTAGAGACCATGACTCCGAGATATAGAGATCAGCCGCCAACGTGAGAGACAGCAGCCGATTGCTAATATGCACAGCTAACCATGATCCAGATTCAAGAGGCCCCCCCAGGATGGAATCCATGCTTTGGCTATCGCACCAGTCCTCCAATCCCCGGTGCTAGCCATTCCGAGTAGGTAGCCCAGGGGAGATCAAACACAAGACTAACCTCACCTCAGTCGGAGAAATCCCCTACCAATCAAGAATCACTGAGAAGGAAGAGAGGATGCCCTTCGCAGTAGCAATTATGGGCACGCCAGGTAAGTTTCTCAGGCATGGTAACTATGGTTGCTAAACCTATGTTCAGGAACCGATTTAGCTCTCCTGGATACAGCAAGAAATGGGCTTGAGAGAGCAGGCTTGCCCACCACAGTCGAGACGGGGAAGACTATCTGGAAATAAGAGATTGTCTCCATCCTGAAACTACTCGGTCAAATGGTAGTGGGAGAATTAGTACGCCATTGCCTTGGTTCTTCTTTGGAGTGGGTTGAGTGTTGCACAAGGGTCTCGAAAATCACAGCCCCCTATCAAGAATGCACATTTTACGTAAATGCCGAAAATTGATTGATAAGACCCACGTCATCTCCGGCCTCTGGGGGACACCACGAGAGATTACGGGCGTCAAAGATGAGAGCATGCTTGGCACAGCTCAGTAAGCAATGAGAGCGCTGCAGAAAAGCCTCGCTGCATGCTTTGATGCAGTTGGCCTGACCCCCGTCACTGGTGCTCCAGACCAACCAGGTTGTGACTACGCTGCTGAGGACTAGAATTTCAAGACCCTCTGGAATCTCAAAGTCAGCATCCTTGAGAAAGCTCCAAAGGTGAAAATCCTTTGCAATTCAGTCATAAGTTCTTGATCGCTGCGTTGATGTTAAACCCACGCTGTGTCAAGCAAGAGAGGTGTTGCCACCTTCAACTTCCATTGACCTTACGGCCTTCGAATCATCTCATACCTAGCATCAGCTGGGACTTTTAAGTCAGCAACGGGTTGCACCACTTGGCCCGCCAAAGCCCCGTGGAGGTTCTGACACCCACTGACACCCACGCAAGCCAAGAAATAAATGAGATACTGAAAGTGTGGGCCCTATTTAATGATAATGATCTATAAAGAAATTGGAAAATCATAAATAGATACTCTAAGATAAGGTAAACCTTAAAATCTCTTTTATTCATTATTCCATTATTCTTACCATATATTCATAGCTCCTCTTGGTAGAGGATACTAATATCTTTGCCTTCGTATCTTGGTTTCTTCTCCATAGCACCCACCCTCACACTAAGAATGCGTGTTGGTTACACAACTTGGACACATGATTAGCAACGCCCGGCTTCCGTGGGGGGGTTGGGTTCCCAGTGCGTCAAGCTCCTGATCAAGTACTCCGTACCAAAGCAGGCTCTACAATGCTCAACGTGATTGGTTGTTTATCTCGTGTTATCACACGCCACAACTCGACCCCCTACTTCTGCAGAACAATGACACCACAACATCATCAGTCAGGTTGATCTATTGGTCCCCCCCAAGCTTCCCCGCTTTGAAGAGTCCGAATTCATCCATCAGCATAACCGACCATGCAGCAGCAGCACCCGGCCTCAGTGAGGCTCCGCGCTGGGCGATCGGGGGAGTCTCGGTTTTGCCCCCGATTCCCTCAGCACAGATTCAGCCTGGCATTCAACCTCGAGTTCTGCCTTGGCATATTCTGTTTAACCATTTGGACTTTTGATCACGACATCCTTCTTCAAGCTGCGGTGGGTGTGAGCTATGCTTGATTTAGTCTTTGAGTCTTGGGGGCGGAGAGGGGAAGAGAATCAGCTGGAGTAAGTACTTCCATCATGTCGTATCACCCGGCTCATTGATCGTCCGCAGCATCGTGGCTATTCCAGCACTGGGGTTGAACAAACCGACAAGTTGGTTGGACTCGTCTGGCACATCCTGGCTCCAGAACCTGGTTGATGGTTGCACCTCCCGGATCACAGTATGGGAATACGCCTACCAGTCCAACCTGCAGGAGTCTGTTGCAAAGCAGTTGATCAAGGAGGGTTTCCATCTGGTTGAAGCTCTGCACAGCCACTGCACTAAGCCCCGGGTAACCATCCGAGATGTCATGATACAGACACGAACTAACGACATTCCAGTACAAGAAGGTCCCTATTGTTTTTATTTGTCACGGTTCAGGAGGGTTTGTCCTCAAAAAGGTCAATTTCCCAGAGCTCTGCTGTTGATCAGCTTCTGACTATTCAAGGCTCTCTGTCTTTGTAGAGACCAGTATTTCCATCTTCGCCCGGTCATCGATGTCGTGTCGGGTTTCATCTTTCTTGGATCACCACACCTCGTCAGCAACATTGACGACGCCAAAAAGTCCTTTGACTTATTGGCCAAGTGCAGACACGGGGGAAGTTTGAGAAGCTTGTCAAGTCTTACAGAGCTATCAGACTTGATCGAGGTTTGCAAATCGTTTGAGCGTTTGAGCATCCAAGTCCCAATTGTCTCTGCGTACGAGACCAGAGAGACATATCTCAGTTCTGGTTTGTTTGCCAAGTTTAGGAGCAGAACTCGAGGCCACATGGTAGGTCTAGTACATTCCTTGGTGGTTTCCCTTCACTCACTAGGTATAGATTGTTCCCAAGTCACTCAGCACTCTGAGAGTGCAGAGCGAAACTTCGGTGGACAGCAAGTCAAATCATACTGACATTTGCAATCTACCGATCGGCGGTGAACTATACAACTCATGTGATAGCCTTGTCACAAATGTCTTGCACAGTGCACCACAGAGAATAGCCGAGAACGACAAGCCTTGTAAGCTCTGACAGAGTCGATTCATGATCTAGGAACTAATTCCGGCAAGATATCACTCCCGGTGCCCTAAAGGATGATACACTCCGCAGTCCAAGCACCGCCTGTTTAACCAGATTCGAGGACGTGACGTCTCAGCCAACCTCTCTCCCAACCTCATCTCCAGTTGATGCAGCTACTGGAAGCTCGACTGTTGAGTCATATGAGCTTGTTCCAGCGGTTGCGGGACTAGAGGTATCGGTTAGAGATCCGAAGCTGCCGTGCTTCGTACTCGGTGACCACTGGACGAAAGATGACTTTGTGGGAAGAGAAGACACATTGAAGATCCTCGATGATCATCTTCTCCCCGCAAATCTGAACCCCGATAAAGGGCAAGGGTCTGTTTCAAACTCTGAAGATGAATCAGATCTGCACTCCTTTGCGATCTGTGGTCTTGGCGGCATCGGAAAGACTGAGCTGGCAGTCCAATACGCTCATACCCGCAAGCGATACTTTGAAGCCATATTCTGGCTCGGTGCAGACGACAGCAAGATCTTGGCCTCAAGTTTTGCCAACTTGGCAGTTCAGCTGGGCCTTGAAGATGAAGACTCTGTAGACGTCACAGCCAGTCGAGACATTGTCATGGGCTGGCTCTCGAGGCCCCTAAGAGAAACCTCCAAGCCGGATGAACCAGGCAACTTTGTGAACTGGCTGTTGATCTTTGATAATGTCGACAACCTCGACGTCCTCGACGACTACTGGCCAAAATTGGGACGTGGTTCAGTGCTGATAACAAGCCGCGATCCCAACGCCAAGCAGAACATGTACATTCATGAAGGCCTTCATCTACCTCCTCTCACCCACACGGAGACCGAGGTTCTCATGCAAAAGCTGACGCATGTGAGGGCTGACGATTATCAGAAGGAAGCATTAGCCAAGATTGCAAAGAGTCTTGACGGGCTTCCCTTGGTCATCAACCAGATGTCTGGCTTGTTCAGGTCGTTCAGATTGTCCTACATGGACTTTTTAGACTTTCTTCAGGAGGAAGGCATCGAGAAGTTGTATGCACAACAGTCTGACTCCAGCGACGAGAAAAAGGCACAATCTTTGGTCACTTACTGGGCTCTTGATCGTCTTTCAGGTCCGACAAAGGCACTCCTTCAAGTCATGTGCTTGTTGGATCCCGATGATATCCCTGAAGACATCCTCATTGACAAGAGTGGTCAAGTGAGCCTGGATAACTACCCTAGAAGCAGGGGCAACTACTATTCTGCAAGAATAGAACTATTGTCCTCTTCTCTGATCAGTCAGAAGCGGAACAACAAACTCTCTCTGCATCGTCTTGTTCAAGACGCAGCCAAGGCAATGATGGAGAAGGACCAGTTGGTTTCAGCATTTCAGGCGGCAGCAAAGCTCATTGTTTCTGCTTGGCCCTTTCAATCGATCAAGGAACACCACTCAACGGTGAGGTTCAGCAAATGCGAGGACATTTTCCCCTGCGTGCTTCGTCTCAAAGACGGGCTCAAGTCAATCCTTGAGACTTCTCCCGACTTCCCGATGGACATATCCCTTGCAAGGCTCTTCAACGACACGGGATGGTAGGTTTCCCCTTGAAATATCTTGTATGGCGTTGCTAATCAGCTCTAGGTACATGTTTGAGCGAGGCCTTCAGGAGGAGACGAAGCCATTCTGTGACCTGGGCCTTCTAATCGCAGAGCGGCTCAAGAAGACGCACGGTACAGAGGCCATTGAATGCATTCGAGAGAGCCAACAGTTCCTCGGAATCGCTCTTGTCGAGACGAACGAACACGCCCTGAGCATGGCTCACAAGCAGAAGTGGCTGGACATGCTGCTCGAGAGAAAATCGGTTTCCGGAGCACCCATCGAGGACTACGAGCTAGGGTATGCCTACAACGAGATTGGCGTGGCTTATGGAAATGCCGACATGATTGAAGAGGCCATCGAAGCCTTTGTCAGATCCATCGAGATTTTTCAGGGGCTGGATGACTATGAGGATACCATGCTTGGGTGGCCTGAGCCAAACCTGGGCTTCATGTACTGGCTGAAGGGTGATCTCGAAACTGCTGAAACAGCCCTGGTCGAGATTCTTGAGATTCACGCAGCAGCATGGGGAGTTGATGATACTCATTCCTTCAAGTAAGTCTAATGCCTCTAATATGGTCACCACTAACAAATCTCGAGGACGGGCAAGATTCTCTATGGCCTTGGCAACGTACTGGAATCGCAAGGTCGCTTCGACGAGAGCCTTGGCTTCCACCTTCGCTGTCTCGAGCAGTACAAGAAGGTGCTCGGCATGAACCACCACAGGGTTGGAGATGTGTGCCACAGGATTGCTGGACATTACATGCGAAAAGGGCTGTATAAAGAGGCCTCGTACGTAACAATGTCCCACATATTTGACTGAAGCTAACCAGAGCTGCAGCGAATACTTGAGTACCTCCTTGCGTGTATTCAAGTCGCGTTCATACTTGGCCAACGAACTTGCACGAACGACATTCAAGAGGAGCCAGCTCCATCGGATGATGGGAGAGAATAGTGAGGCGAACGAGCTGTTGGAAAAGGCTTACAGTATAAGGAAGAAGTTGAAGCCCGGAGATACTCTTCCTATCGATGGAATTACAGAGGAGGATTTCGACAGCCTGGTTGCTTTTTGGTCTAGATAGGAGCCTGCTCGGAGCAGCAGACAATGCATCTAGCCTTCAGATGTCAGTAATGAAATCAAAGTCAGCCTCTTTTCAAGACATGATTCCCCATGTTTGTTGGGTCACAAATGTGCATTCCCACCGCCGCATTAACCGCCCGAAGCAAACCCAGGCTGAGCAGTGGCTGAGCAAGGGTAGCTCAGCTGAACGCCTGAAATAACGCATGCATAAGGCAACGAGGCTTTGGACTCGGAATGCCAGATGACTCCCATCATGTGATTGGAATATTTTTACTTAAATTCTGCAGAGCCTCTTCATTTGCTTCTCGCATGTTTCTGGCCGTTAAACTCGATCCGCAATGAGCCTTGTGCCGCCTAACGTTAGTACTCGTCCAAGGGGAAACCAGGCCAGGGTGGCAAAAAAGAAGCAAAGCACTCAGCCCGACAGGTTACGTAAGTTCCTTTCTCTCATTCAATTCTTCCAGTTGCTGACAGTCAATCAAGGCCCAGAAGAGTACGCAAACGCCGTTCTCGGATACTCCAAGCTCTCCACCGGTGCAGGTCAAAACCACATCTCACTTGGCCAGTATCTCCACGACTGTCCAGCCACGGTGAGCGTACATCTGCAAGCAGACATCGAGGAGTTTGTCACGCTCTATCCGCTAGGGATCGAGCAATTCGCGAGGCGATCCTCGTCACAATCTTCCAGGCAATACTCCCTTTCTGACGGAGATGGAGATGCAGAGTCTGCAGATGAGAACCGGCACAAAGCCCAGGCGCCCTTTTCCTTTCAGGAGCCCAGCGAGTTCTATTACTTCAACTTGAACAAACCTCCTGAGAATTGCATCATCTTCTTACGTGGCTTCATGACAGCACAATGGATCAACAACATCGGCGCCCGTTATCTTGTTGACCCGGAGTTCTTCTCTCGTCACCTAGATTTTAGTCCAGCTGGCGACAGCGCAAGCAACTTCTCCATCCCATCACTTCCATCTTCATCTGCACATCTGATCGAGTTACCGGTCGTCACGATAGGAAAGCGCACAGGGTCTGCATCTCAGCTACGAGCAGACAAGATTGAACAGTTGAGAAGAGAGGGTTCATTGTCCCTGGCCTCCCACTATCACGAAATCTCCAAGCTTTCATCTTCCAATATGCAGCTCGGGGACTCCATGCTTCGGAACTTTTACGTCTTTGACGAGACCTACTTTGCAATCGAACAACGCATCTCGATTTGCCTGCAACTAGCCAAGAGTCAAAAGACCTTTACCTGTTTGTTAACCCTGATTGTTCCAGTCTCCACTATGGACCACACACGCTAACTCTTGAAGTACTTGTCTGGCTCGATGCTGGAGCTGACTTCCCCAACTCGACTCTCACCCCTTGGTCCGTTCGAACGCCGGAGTCTTACTATCTCCCCGTCATCCGCCACAAACCCATGATTGCTCTAAAATGCCACCTCTTCGCCGATCAGCCATCAGACCGGATGGACTTTTCCGGTGGCAAAATCCAGTCACTATCAAATCTTCCTCATGACTATGGCCGCTCGCTTCGCCCAAGCATCAAAGCCAAAGACCCATTCTACAACCTCAACGAAATCTTCAATTTTGCAGCAAGCTCACAAGTCCAGTTCCTAAATCTTATCGACGTCAAACTTGACAGCTATACATCACGACCCACAGATCAAGAATACGAGAGCTTGCCGGATCTCAAGTACACAAAGGAGATGCTGTACCGCCATCTCCAAAAGACAAAACAGGTGCTTGAGAGCATCAGGAACACCCAGCTATCGAATTGGCCGAAGGATGATTCTGACAGCAACAAAGCAGCTGTTGCCGCACAGAGCGTGGAACAAGACTTCCAATACATACTGGATCGCACAATCACCCTCCACGCTCGCACCACCGAGGCCATCACAGTGTTAATGTCCAGCATGTCCATCTCCGAGTCTCAAAGAGCCATCGGCCAAGCACAGCGTGTGGGAAAACTGACGTTCCTGGCGTTTATTTTCGTCCCTCTGTCTTTCACCACCAGCTTCTTTGGGATGAACGTGACACAGATAGAGGACACAAACTTGGGGATCTGGTGGTGGTTCGTCATGTCAACACCTATAGTAGGGCTCGTATTCGCCTTGTATTTCGTCGATGTATCAGGTTTGTGGGACAGGGTTTGGGAGTATGCTCAGGCTAGATGGGGGTTGTCTTAAAATCACGCCGGTCAACGAATAAACGAGACACCAGAGCACTGCAGCTAGTAACTCCTATCAAACTGGGTAGCATGGAGACACAGGCATATTGGAGCCTCGTTTGCTGGGATGTCCCGAGCCGGTTGGCAGCCGAGGAGCCACTGTCCTCCTTATTAGGGACATGATAGGTTGAGTTGTATAATCTCCTTAGTTGCGTGGGGACTCCCAGAGCGTACTCGTCCTTCTTGCTAAGGCACTATCTAAGGCTTTAGTAAATTATATGATATTAAGTTAAAGTTTATTTTATTTTTTAGTGAGCAACATGATATACTGGTCACAACTTATCTAAATCCCTGTCTGATGGTAGTCCCCGTCCCCAAGGGTGTAAGTGAGAAAACCCCTGATGTACTCACCTTCGGCCCGCTCCGTGGATTCCGCGCATGTCGGCAGCCGTTGATTACAACATTTCACATGTACTTATATAAAAGCTCCGTTTTTTCAGTCTCTACTAGAGGCCATATCCCGGCATGGACCATAACTACCGACTCCACAGCGGGTAGCATCGACTTTCTTGAGGGATGATTTACAGAGGCAGATCCACAAGAGAAGCATAGAACAATGATATGCCAAATAGTCGACCAGGCATTCGTCAGGCTCGGGCATCGGTCCACTCAATCTCGGGCTTTAGGAGCATCCCGAAGCCATTGAAAAGATCCCGCGAGCACAATGAGCAGAGTATAAATAGTCGAAAGGCAGGAATCAGATCTGTTAAACAGCATTCCTCAAACCACTATCCGCTTCAGACTCCCCCAAGATGCATTCTATGCTGTGGGCTGAGATCTCGCTCAGGCTCGACGCCATAGGAAAACCCCTTCCGCTCATCATCATAATTGCAGTTATTCTTTTTGTTTATCATGCCTTCCAACCTTCTCGGTCTAATGTTCCAGTCCTAAATGGCAGGAAGGGAATGGAATTTACCAACCAGAGACCGAAGAAGGAATTTGTCTCCCATGGAGCCAAGCTCGTGGGCGATTGGTTCAAGTCGAACCCAAACAAGCCAGTGCGGTTCATTACAGACGTCGAGGAGATCACAGTACTCCCTCCCAGCCTAGCCCAGGAAATTCGAAGCGACAAGCGTCTGAGCTTCAGTCAGTGGACCTTCAAGGTATGTTGGGCTGCCAGAGACTACTTCGGGCTCCAAAGCTAACATGGCAAAAGTCATTCCACGGTCACTTACCAGGCTTTGATGGCTTTGCCGCCGGCACAGGCGGTACAAATCTAGTGCAGACTGTTGTTACCAAAGATTTGACAAAGTTTCTCAGTATGGCTCCCTATTGCTTTGAGGTTCCGTGGCTAATTCAATGTCCATAGGCAAGATTACCGAGCCCTTGGCTGAAGAGACTGCCTTGTCGTTGAAAGACCTGTTTACAGACGAAACTGGTCAGTCGCATCCAAGTTCAAAATAACACGCGCTAAACGTCAATAGAATGGCATAGTATCCCAATGAGGGACAAGGTCCTACGATTGGTCTCCCGTATCTCTTCGCGCGTCTTCCTCGGTCCAGAGCTTTGTCGTAACGAGAAGTGGCTCCGAATAACTCGTGACTACACAGTCACTGGGTTCCTTGCCGGCGAGGAGCTCCGCATGTGGCCAGAGCTTGTCCGTCCCTTGGTGCATTGGTTCCTCCCTGGCTGCCGTAAGCTCAGGGCAGACGTCAAAGAGGCCCGTTCAATGATTGACTCTGTCGTTGATGAGCGAAAGAAGCGAAATCAAGACCTTGTTGCCACTGGACAAGACGTTCCAAAATACAACGATGCCATCGCTTGGTTTGACAAGGCGGCCAAGGGTGCAGCCTATGACCGAGCAGCCACGCAACTCAGTCTCTCTCTTGCTGCAATTCATACAACCACTGATCTCCTCACCCAAGTCCTTACCCGCATCTCTGAAAACCTGGAAATTCTCAAACCTTTACGCGAAGAAATGATCTCGGTGCTCCAAGAGGAGGGCTGGAGCAAGATGTCCCTGACCAAGATGAAGTTGCTTGATAGTGTTATCAAGGAGAGCCAACGTATGAAACCTACTGACAGTGGTAAGTTGATTGCACCTTTGTTGATTGCAAATTTCTGACGACATCCGAACTAGTCTCTATGATGCGCCTTGCCCTCGACGACGTCAAGCTATCTGACGGCACCATCATCCCAAAGAACACTGGCGTGGGAGTATCCTCCCACAGGATGTGGGATCCAAGCCTTCATCCAAACCCAGAACGATGGGACGGTGCTCGATTCTACAAGATGCGCGACGACCCCGGGAAGCAGAATTCTTGCCAGCTTGTCTCTACGAGCCCAGACTACCTTGCGTTTGGCCACGGCCAGAATGCCTGCCCGGGTCGGTTCTTTGCCTCAAACGAGGTCAAGGTCGCACTGATCCAAATCGTTCTCAAGTATGACTTCAGATTAGAGGAAGGGGCATTGCCCCAGATATACAAGCATGGATTTGCCCTGAGCGGTGATCCATTCTTGGAACTGAGAATTAGACGACGTGCGGAGGAGGTGCCACTCTAGGTAGGTATCATATAGAATGTAGAGAGTATTACTTTTCGCATTAACATCTCTTGTTGCAACATAGACTACCTAGTGAAACAAAAGTAATTCTATCGCCACCTATCTCTTAGGCTCTCTCCCGTGGTCATCTTGCCCCAGTCTTCTTTAAAGTGACAAGTATAGATAGATTCCTATTATCCCTTAATCTAGCATAGAGCTCCGGTCTATCCCCCGTCCTAGTATTATAAAGATAATAATAATATTAGGATAATAGCATTATTAAGATAACTCAACTATTTAATAAATATTACCTTATTTATTACGATATTATGCTCTAAGTACTTACCTTTAGGTAAGACTTAATAATAATAAAGTATCCTTTAGAGAAGGAGATTCAATTAGCTTGAACCCCCGGAAGTGACCAGGTTGGAGCTCCTTGTACTTGGTCGCCTGAACATGAAAGTTCCCAAAGTCCCCAAGCAAGAAAGAATTAGTAGTCCTCGTCATCTCTTTCTTGCTGGAGGATGGCCTCCCCGGTACCACTGTGACCAATGGTCGTGGAGACCAGGTGCGTGTGGTTTTTACCATCCCTGGCACTGAGGAGTAAGAAGTGCCTTTGTGGCAGGTGTTTGAGAAAACGCCTATGTCTAAGCCGTCTGGCACCTCTTCTGTTCTCGGTAAGTGAGATTCACTTGATGTCTTGCATCGTGGAATAAGGAAGTACTAAGTGATGGTAATATAGACCTTACCACTGCTACCCTCGACGATGTTTAGGAGACTCTCGAGCAGCAGGCGGTTGAGGAGGAGGCTGTCCTCCAACAAGAAAAAGATGGCGAAGACTACCAAGCCTTTTCTTTCTTGCTGGAAGACTACAAGAACCCCGGGTTCCTGCGGCTAAGTACAAGAGGAACACTTGCCGCTTTTGCAAGAAGACGTTTGAGGAGAGGAAGAGGTTGAACCTCCTCCTAGGACGTGGAAAGAAGGTTCGCGTGGTTTCCGTCGCCTCTATCCCCCGCTAGGAGGAGGAAGCCCTCGAGGTCAAGGCAAACATGGGGAAAACGGCCGTTGACTCGTGGCAACCAAGGGCGTGGTAATAATCGCACAGGGTAATTGGTTTGACATGGCCAAGAGAGAAAATAGGTTGTTCAAGCCGGGTGCAAGAAGCTGGAAGATACTGTGAGAGATCATTGAAGTCTGCCATCCAGAATCGCCATTGAATCGAACGAAGGATCGAACCCCACCAATGTGGCTGTCCTCTGACGCCACGCCATGCTGTGGCGCTTCAACTTGCTCCCTGTAGCCCTCGATCAAGTCATCACAAGGGTTTCTAGCTTCTCTATGACCTTCTTAGCAAGTAGTTCATTTCTATTTTACACAGGCGCGGTTGGATTATTATCTTTGTCCAAGGTTTTCGTGCTGGCTGCCGTGCTGACGCATTGTCCCTGCGGATCCTATCTGTGCGAATATGCCAACAACCTCGGACCATGATTCACACATTCGCCATCGGTGGCCCATCAGAGTGACCATATGCTTTCAGTATACATTAGAGCATTCAATTACTTGGAAAAGGTCAAGGGTACTGCGTTGTTTCATGCACTGACAGACATTCAGCAGCCGCAGTTGGCAATCTGGATACTGTAGGGTAAGCGTCAATTTCGCTAAGCTATGGGTATCCAGCGACACAATTGACGCCATGCTGATCTTTAAGAGACAGTTCAGGCGCCATCATCCCAATTCCAGACGACCAGTTTTCATGGGAGGCCCAAGTGAAGTGGTAGCCTAGATAGGAAAATGCTCTTGTGACTGTATGCTTTGAAGCCTTGGCCTCTTGTCGCCAAGGCGCTGGCCAAAGACAAGCACTCTGGGCGATGACGCGGCGCAGTTCGATCCCTCTAATTTGCGACTCTTGCCCATTTCGACGGCGATCACCCGCTCTGCCAAGGATTTAATCAACTACATCAAGATTCGTTTCGGCAGTTGATGTATGCAAGCTCTGGACGTCAACGCGCTCTTCTTCTAGCTGAGTCTGCTGAGGTTGAAGAGTCGGCGACACCGAGCAAACTCTTTACCTTGCGCACCAATGACGACACACAGATAGACCCACAAAACACGTTCTGATTGGTGTTTCACCTGGATTCACCTGGCCTCACCGTCCCTGATCAATCACCATCTTGAAGAATCTTCTTCCCACCCCACGCCGCCACCCAAAGAACTCTGTCAAAGAACGTTTTGGAAGAACTTTATCGACTGTGGCGAGACCTTCAACCTTCATCATCCTGCCAAGTCTAAAACCTGGCATCACTCGGTTCATGACCGAACCACAAAATGTCGGCCCTCAGTCCATCTCGGAGGACATAATGACGTTGGCCTACCCCATGGTTGACCCTCATGGCCCGCAACCGCCTGCTACCGTTACGTCCGGCTCGCTGCTATGCTTAATGGAAACAACCATGCCACACCGCATTCGTGTATTCGTCCGAGGCACTCACCCCCATTGCGGAGAAGATCCCCTCCCCCCCATTCACGCGTTGGGGGTAATTATTGTTGGTCCAAGGTTTAAGCGCTGTCGCTCCCCGCGGTTTCATTGCATTGCATGGGCAAAAGTTCTCTGTCAGCCAACTTTCCGCCTACCTGGGGTCAGAAATCTGCGGAGCTTTCCCCCACGAGTGAGATTACCTGTCTGTGATCGCCCGACCGTGCGCCTCGAGATCAAGCCATATTCTTCACGTGTGAACCTTGCGTGTGTTGGTTCAGATACTGCAATACCACCAGACCGAGGGCCCAGTATCAGGACACAATGGACACACAGACAAGGACATGCGCTGTCAGTCTTGACCAACATGATCCGTTTATTAAGCTTGCATCAGGCCAATGATGCCTCTGCCGTCTGCGAACAGAGTGCAACCATGCAGGGTGATGGGGGACCCTCATGTTTCACCCCGTCCTCCACAGGTCAAACCTCAAGTTCTGGAGTCGATAACAATAATCTCGCGCCTTTGCCGCTTGCCTTTACTCAAACTCTTATCCTCGGACCTCTGCTTGACGTCATGCCCTCAGTAACACCGAGCGAAGCCGTCTATCGTCTCCGCTGTGGGGCCGACCATGTGGACCGGGACCGGGCTTGGCAGATCCCGGAGGGCCATAATCAATAACATGGCTCGGGTGCCGGCACGGAATGACGACACCGGGGGGGCCCTGTAAGGCCAGTCCCGCAGCCAACTGGGGGAGCCGCACGACTCAGGACGGGGTCTTTTTTTTTCGCTTCGGCCCAAGGGTTGCTCTGCTTGCGGAGCTCTCCTCTCGTCACATCTTTTCACGTGTGTGTAATACCATCTCCGACCGCGTCCGTCGTGCGAGGATGATCATCCTGAGACGTGGATACAGTTATTTCTTGTGGACCGTCGTGGAGTTCGGGGTTCAGAGTTTTTCTCGTTCAGAGATTTTTCGGGTCCCTGGTATCTGTGCCATGTAGCAGATATAAAGTGACAGGTGCCTCGGCCAGTTGATCTGCAAACCATAACAGTAACACATACGCCTGTTTTTATTGCTCCTGGGTGAGCCTTATCGATTTTGTTACAAGCAGCTGGTTTTGCTTTCGCCCATTTGGCATCGTATTCAATATGGCGCCTCCAACGTTTGCCGGCCTTTCTGGCAACCAGTTATCGTTGGCCATCTCGACCGTGGCCACGACCGGTTTTCTCCTTTTCGGGTGAGTAGTCTTTATCTGTTCTCATCATAATTCCTATCATAATCCTTTGAACATGATTCCTTGAGTTTGGATAAGGCTGGTGGTCGCACATCGCCTCAACGCCACATCGACAAACACCAAGGACAACCCTCAACACTCAATTATCAAAGCCCTTATGCACGAAATCTTTATTAACAACCTCATCGCTACGACCAAGGGGTTATGTCGGGGCTGATAGATGCCGACCCTTTTCACGCTTACTTCCCTGAAACCAAGAACGCGACCATCCAGGGGCTGGTCACTGCCATCTACGAGATTGGCTGCTTGATGGGAGCCATGTTTATCCTCTGGATCGGTGATCTCCTCGGTCGACGACGCGCCATGATCATGGGAGGTGTCATCATGATCATCGGTGTCATCATTCAGATCTCTGCCATCAAGGGCTACGCCCAGCTTGCTCAGTTCATCGTCGGTCGCGTCGTCACTGGAGTCGGCAACGGTATCAATACTTCGACTATCCCAACATACCAGGCCGAGTGCAGTAAGACCAGCAACCGAGGTCTTCTCATCTGCATTGAGGGTGGTGTCATTGCCTTTGGTACCCTCATCGCCTACTGGGTCGACTATGGTGCTTCGTACGGAGCTCAGGACCTTACCTGGCGTTTCCCCATTGCCTTCCAGTGCATCTTCGGCTTCGTCCTCTGCATTGCCATGATTTGGCTCCCCGAGAGCCCTCGATGGCTTCTCACCCACGAGAGGTATGAGGACGCCGAGCGTGTCATTGCCGCCATCCGTGGCTATGAGATCGACAGCGACGATACCCGACAGGAGCGAGACTCTGTCCTCGACTCTATTCGTGCGTCTGGCTTCGCTGGCCAAAAGACCACTCCTATCAAGGCCCTCTTCACCGGTGGAAAGACCCAGCACTTCCGACGTATGTTGCTCGGCTCTGGCTCCCAGTTCATGCAGCAGGTCGGTGGCTGCAACGCCGTCATCTACTACTTCCCCATTCTCTGCACCAAGATCTTTGGAGACAAGAACCTTGCCATGCTTCTTGGCGGTGTCAACATGATCGTCTACAGCATCTTCGCTACCTCGTCTTGGTTCATCATTGAGCGCGTCGGCCGCCGAAAGCTTTTCCTTTACGGAACTGCTGGTCAGATGTTTTCCATGATTCTCACCTTCGCCTGCCTCATTCCCGGTGGCAAGCACCCTGAAGATACCGCTGCGTCCAAGGGAGCTCTTGTTGGTCTCTTTACCTACATCGCCTCTTTCGGAGCTACCTGGCTGCCTCTCCCCTGGCTGTACCCCGCTGAGGTCAACCCCCTCAAGACTCGAGGCAAGGCCAACGCTGTCTCCACTTGCACTAACTGGCTCTTCAACTTCCTTATTGTGTAAGTCTCTTGCTTACAAAAGCAGATGGCATCCACTAACATTGTCCAGCATGGTTGTTCCCGACATGATCAAGAGCCTCAGCTGGGGCACCTACCTGTTCTTCGGTGTCGCCAACGCTTGCTTCTTCCCCATTCTCTACTTCTTCTACCCCGAGGTGAGTTGCCAATACCCATCTATAAGAACTTTATCTAACATTTCTAGACCGCAAACCGTTCTCTCGAGGAAATCGACATCATTTTCGCCAAGGGTTACGTCGAGAAGATCTCCTACGTCAAGGCCGCCAAGGAGCTGCCTTTCCTTACCCAGGCCGAGGTCGAGCAGGAGGCTATCCGCCTCGGACTTGTCCAGTCTGGCAGCCGTGGCGCTATGCCTGAGAAGCCTGATGAGGAGGACATTCGCAACGACTCTGGCTTCAACTCGGAGAAGTCTTAAACTGTGGGACTACAGGAACCACATGAACCACAAGATCACAAGAACCACAGGCATTACACATGTCAATGTGGTGGAAGGATGAATTGGATTGGAATTGTTTTATTTGGATACCCATAGACAGACCTGGCTGTTAGAATAGACCAGAGATACTGTTTGTGCTCATAGAGCATTGACAAAATTATAGACCTTGCGTTGAGAACCATCTTGTCTCACATGTGGGGAACTCGAATGGGTTGATTCCTCGTCTTGCGCTTTTCACCCTTGCGTGCTCGTACCGCGGCATTTAATAATTCCCAAACCGTTCTTATCACCCACCTATGAAATGCACACCTTGAGGGGCCATTGTTACATAAAACGTGGGTCTATTATCTATCATGACACGGGGTTCCTGTCGATCATCCCTGTTCTGTTAGGCAACAGTATATTTAAACTGGAGAACCAACACTGCGGAGCCGCTCCTCCGATATGACTTCTAGTTTATGAACTGGGTGGACCCAGCACACACACGTTTGTCTCGCTGACATATTATAGGCCAAGAGGTTGTCTCAGTTATCCATGTTTCCACAACCAACAGGCCAGTAAGCCCACAGTTTAGTGGGTTGTCGGTTTAGTTGGGTCGAGATACAGTTTTTCATGGAGTGCCTTTAGTCATGTGTTCTCCCACCTCCTGCCTCTCATAGTAATGGGAACCGCACTCTGATGATCTATCTGACTCGGCTATCAATAACTCTGGGGTTCGTTATTTCACTCCACCAACTCGGTTCAACTGTGGGTTGGGAACTTGACGTCATGTTTTAACTTAGTTAATTCTGGATACTTCGCTTTCCCAAGAGTGAAGACTTCTGCCGCAATGTTATCACTTCACGCTCAAGACACGGTGTGGTGGCATATCACAAACCCCTACACTTCAATACCAAGAGGGTAGGATCAGGCTCTGCATTTGGGCAAACCAAGTCTATCATCTCTGAACGCATCCGTAACAAGCCCAAGCCACGCCAGTTAGATAGCGGTTAGAAACAGCCACCTCGCTGTAGTTTGCCATTCAATTATGTTTGAGGTAGGTGATACGACGTCCTTAGGTAAGCGAAGGTGCAAATAACCTCATCTACGTCACTAAGCATCAACACCAGAAGTTCCATTAAGGTTAACTCACAACGGGGCCGCATTCTTAGCCCTAAACCCTCAACGGCGGACCCCAAACAGAAAGTCCACAAATCCCCGCAACAACTTTTATTCTAACATGGGGTGTGAGAAGTACGTTCAGGGAGAGATGTCTGATGGTGCTTAGTGGTAAGAGAAGACACATGAGGCAACAAGTGTCGGAAACGGCAGGTTTCTAACTTTCAAGAAGTGGCGGTCTTTTGACAAATCGGGGATATTAGATTAAAATAAAGTGATGTATTTAAGAGTATGTGCGATGGGGTGTTCTGAAGCCATGGAACGGAGCAGACGAGACCCTATAGCCTTGGACTATAATCCAGTAAGACTCCCTATCATAACCGCAGCTTCTGTGAAGTATGAGCCCCTCCATCTTGCCGCTAATCAAGACTGATCCTGGACCTGAAGTAAAGTATATGGGCGAAATGGCAAAGTTCGGTTTAATGGGCTGGAGGTTGTCTTGAAGGTAACCATAGGCAGAGCGCTTGTAACTGTCCCTGAAGTTTCGTGTACTCGAGTTTAGCTTTGGGAGCTTCCGACTCCTCCTGGGGAACTTTGCTGAATGGTATTCGAAGGCGGCCTGAGTTGCCTATGGGCATAGGTGCTGGGACGGGGAACCCGGGTGTTCGGCGATGAGACGATGAGACGATGACACGCGTTGTGGCAAAACCCCTTGAACTGGCCTGGTCTTCCTTTTTTTTATATGAATAATTAGCAGCCTAAACATAGTATTTGCGAGTCAGGACTCAAAAGGCGTAAAGGCGTTCTGGTCTGGTCGTGTCCTCACTCTCGCCACGAATCCCGAGCGCCTTGCATTTGCCCTCTGCAAGTGACGAAGATGTGTCATACACTTAGTTATGAAGTTTTTAATGCAGAAAAAATTGAAATTTGATTGCCTGGGGGATCTGTACAGTTACAATGGGTCGCTTGTTCTTCATGCGACACGGTGAAATACGTCGACATTTGATGTAGACACGCTGAGCAATCGATGATCTAGTGTACCACGTATGCACCTGGCCTAACCCTTCACTCCAGATATCAAGTGGGTAAAAGAAGACAGACTGGGATGAGATCCCAGGGGGAGCATGCAATGATCCGTCTCTGGCCTTGCCCGTGGGCACATCGATCACAGAATCCAGAGAGCAAGTCCACCAGAGCACAGATTGTCGAGTTCGCCAGCACAAGATTGTTACATGATCCGTAGCTGATACCATCCATCAAAGCCTTGCACACGTCCCCGGCCCAGCCCCATCCTGTCTCTGCTGGCTGACACCCTACTCGACCCAGCAACCCCCGATCATCTCCACGAGCTCTCTGTTTCCCCCGTCCTCTCCTAGATCCAAAATTCGAGTCGGGGTATCCACAGAGTCTGACTCTGGCCACATAATGATATGGACTACGTCGCCATGATTACCTGTGAGCCCAGGACCGCCCGTGAACAACACGGTGTAGAGCTGCCGCGCATCATCACCTCCTTGAACAAGGCGCCAAAGGTCACGGTAGAGATCCGCGCAGCTGAGTTTGGCCACCCACATACCAGTAAACCCCTCAATTCGGGCGCAGAAGTTTGTCTGGCAGGTTGTGCCGAAGCTGATGTCCAAGACCGAGAGTTGACGACGGGGAGAGACGTGAGTGGGCTTGCTGAGGACCGTGGTCCTCTCAACGACCGTGAGAGTAGGAGCGCTTGGCGGCCGATGTTGTCCAGTTTGAGCCGACTGCTGATGGCCTGGGCTGGTGTTGTCAAGGCTCTCATTGATGGGTACCGCCACAATAGCTTCCGTAACCCAAGTGAGGTTCGTGGAAGAGGTGTATTGGGTAGAAGTCGTTCGCTTCGGCTGGAAAGCATTGTCTTCGGTTCTAAGGCGTTTATTTCCAGAGCCATCTTCCTCTTGGCCATCGGGTGAGCGGTGTCTCTTGGAGGACTCCCGGCGGTGTCTGTGCGTTTCTCGAGGGGTCTCTGGCGCCATGGCTGCGATCGACTGTTAGCTGAATGAGGACTTGGAGAGGGAGATTTTAAGGCAAAGAGTGAGTCTTACTGTGAGAAAGGCTGCGCGTGAATCACAGCTGAGGGAGTGACGTTGTGAGAATGAAGAGTGGAGTGGAGGGAGTGTTTGCACTCGTGAGAGATGATCAACAAAAGCGCTTTCGCGTTGCCAGTTGTTGACACTGGCAAGCCGGTTCAACACTGCAAGCTAGAGCTCTTAGCAAATGGGCTCTCGAGCACAAGACTGCATAAGCCATGCACCAGCTATCCTCCCTCTAAAAAGATCCGGCATTTCATTGTAATTGTTCGGCACTGTTAACCGACCGACGGAGGAGGTCTTAAACGCCGTGCCAGTGAGATGGTGGAAACCTCATGAGGGCGTGAAAAGTCACGTGTATTCTTTAATTGAGGAATTAACCATGATATACCTCGTAGTGGTTTCTTTGGCTTCAGGAACTTCGATCGGAGAAAAGCCTCAAGACGATCTTGGGCATCAACGCTGGCATCGCCCTCGTGAAGGCTAGGTATGTCTAGCAACCAAAGAAGCCTAACCATATCAAAACAGCTATAAAAACTCCAGAAATAGAGAAACGCCCTTTTGATATCGTCAGATTCCGTGCAGAGAGTTTCCACCTCGAGCAATTGCGAATGATGCATGACGATGTGTATGGCTCTTGTTTTTGTTGGTGTATACATTTCTCCTCTCACTGTAAGAGTGTTAGCCAGAATAGCAAAAAACAAAGCAATACTCAATGATTCGCGAAATCTAGATTCAATTCTCTAGACTACTAGAACCTCGATGATATTGATCATCACGCGTAACTTATCGCAAGTCCGCCTCCTCTCTTATGTTTGGCGGGGAACGCGGCCACGCAGCGATTCCAATTGTCAGGGCGGCGCTAGGTTGAGGGAGAGAGTCGTGTACTTGTTTAGTGCATTAGGGCAAACACTAACTTAACCAAACTGCCCGTACTGCAATGAATGCTTCTTTCTCAACTGGCACCAAACGATGAAAGCAACTCAGCTTGCCCTTTATGAATGGTTAGAATCCGCGTATTAAACCATACTATTCCAGCCCATAGATGCTCGGTAATATCCCACTCGCTTAAAATATCTACAAGCACAAAACCTAGGCTTGCCTGAACAAATTCCTTCATACGTCAATCCCGTCCTCCTTGCCCGTGCTTCATCTGCCTTTCAAGGAGCTCAGAGTACCAAGCCCCATAGCGAACACGCAACTTCTTGCCCCAGAAAATCATCGGGATGTGAAGCAAGCTGATGAAAAGCGAGATGCAAGCCATGACGATGTGCATGTTTGTAAGGCCCTGCTTGTTCATCCAGGGAACAATGGCAAAGGGAATCCCGATGCTCACCACGTTGCGGAAGAACGCAATGACAATAAAGCAGCTTCCGGCAAGCTGTGAACAATGAGTTAGCTTTCTTCACGTCTCGTGCATATCTGCCTGTAGCTTTAAATCAGGGAAGCTTACCCCTTCGTACGTGTCCAAAACCATGGTAAACACAGCATCGCCAATAGCGCCCAGACCAAAGGCGAAGAGGCCGCCTCCAATACTGGGATAGATCCAGTGCATTCCCTGATAGATGCAAGTTAGCATGATGCCAGATTGAATCTTTAATCTTTACTCACCCTCGCAATAGTGGCGCCAAACATAATAAGGCCTCCAGCCTGCGCGAAACAAGGCAGAAGGAGATGATATAATCTGTATTCCGGCTCATAATACCCGTTGTTCTTCCTCGAGAAGAAGCGAACAGCCCAGTCACCTAAAATTCCACCGTAGAAACTGCCAATTAGGTTTCCGATGAACGGCCCCAAACCGAGGTATCCAAGGCCGGCCGTGGTGAAGTTGTACGGAGGGGCGCTGAAGATCATGGAGAGAATCGAGGCTTGAATTATTAGCCAGGTCACGCCCGAGGCATACTGTAGTGATGCGAAAGCCACGTGAGGGAGCCCTGAGGCGAAAAATGGAAAGTAGAAGAGCTTCCAGAGCGATTCTCCCGTCGTTGTAAGCCACGCGAGGCGCTCGAGATATGGCTTCAGGGGAACGGGCTGTTGCTGTTCTGGGACTGATCGGCTCCGTGCAAGGTTGGCGCTCTTGGCAATCGCGTCAGCTTTCAAGAACAGGTCGTCCTGCTCGCCTTCCCTGACGCCTTCCACAGCGGGCACGTATTTCGTCTCTTCGTAGGCAACGACGAAAAGAACCGACAAGATTGTAAGGTTAATAGAGAGTGCGTAGTACGACCATCTCCAGCCCTGATGGAGGGCTTGGGCGCCGGCAGGGATAGGGGCAAGAAAACTCCCCACTATGACTGCTGTTAGGTATGTTGCGTTGATCGTTCCGCGCTGGTGGATGAAAAACATGTCTGCAAGCTACACGTTGATGAGATTTCAATCCAATTCTCAAACGTCAATTATCAACATACCGTCATTTGAGCAAGGGTCTCGTTCACAGAGCCAGCCAGGCCGAAGAGCAAGTTGGTCAAGTAAAGCTCGGGAAGAGTCGTCATTCTGGAGGTCCACCACGAGCTACCTGCCATGATAGCAGTGCTGAGGATATAGACAGATCGGCGGCCGTACTTTTGAGCAATGGGGATAAACAGCACGCAACCAAGAGCACACCCTGCTCCGTTGGCTGACATGGAGTTGTTGAGCTGTTCGTATGTCAAGTCCATATCGACAGCCATCTGCTGCCAGAAATTGACCTGTATAGACAGACTGGGGGCAAAATTTAGCTCAATGGTTCCTAGGCAAGGCTGCTTCGAGGCTTACCCGGTAAAGGCGGCTGCGGTGACGGAGAGCACAAGGGTCCAGTTGATGAATTTTCGCCAGTGACTCCATTTCTAAAGTGTATGTCAGACAGCTGTGCATCTTGCTGTAAACTCTTTCACGTGGGAACATACCAGCGGGTCGTTCAGATCATTCATCGGGGTTGGCACAAGGAGCATTTCTCCTTCCTCATTTGTAGTCTCTGAAGTTAATTTTTGAATGTTAGAGCTGTTGGACTTTGTCGAGCGAATGTGGAAGAACTCACGTCGTACCAAGAGCCTGGTTCCCGGCGGGAGGCTATCCGCGCTTGTACCTGTGAGGGATGCCATTGTGGCGGCGGTAGTATTTGCCAAGGTGATACGTCGAGGCAATGTGAAGTGTGAAGTACAGCCCGAGTGCTGTTTGTAAAGAAACTAGGCAATTGCAGAACAACGAGGGGTTAGGGTCAAGATATATAGTAGTTACTTAGTTGATGCGCTTGTGGGAGATGGTGGGCATTTAGATCGTCAGAATGAGGGGTAAAGATAAATACAATACCGAGGTAGGCCCTTCTACCCGAAGGCCAAGTCGCCAATCTCTGAATATCTACTCATATCACAACATGGTAGGGTTTGAGTAGACTCTATCGCTGTTTTAGCCAGAGAGATGGGGGGGAGCTTCTATGAGACAGGGTGCTGCCACTTGATTCTCTTTCACAAAAGACCTGCCGATAAGTCCCAGACCCCTGAAGTCCTTGCATTAGCGTTTTGCGGGGTAACAGGCTCATGATAAGGAGGCCATGCCATCGCGGCACGACTTGAAAGTATTGGAATAGTCAGGGCACTTGCGGCTCGACTTGATAATTTAGGAATAGCTAATCCTCGCCGTTTGGGGGGTGGTGGGGGTTGTGATACTTCCGCGGCTCGAGTTGTTGATTTCGGAATGGTCAATTAGTCTTATGCAGGACAGTTGAAGTTCCATGTACGCCCCTGCCTCGGGCGGCACAGTTATCCGCATTCATCATAGCGGCGGCATCATTGTCCAAATTAGGATACTGCACGCCATGTCGAATATAGTGACCATCTGATGTTATTGGTAACCGCCGGCATACTTCGTTATAAGAAGCAGATAAAAGTGAACCCACTTAGTATCTACCGTGTTCGTTACTGCAAACTTCTCTTCAGAAACACGCTTATCTTCGTCTTGGCTCCAAGCACATCAACATGACCGTCAAAGTCGCCTGGCACGTCCTCTCTGCCGAACATCGGGCAAAGCAGCTCAAGGCAATCCCTACAGAATGGCTGCTACAGCCCGAGAGTTTGGACAGACTAAGAGGTGCAGACACTGAAGATGAGGGGAAGCTCGTCAAACTTGATGTCGTCTCCAAGTCTGGCCTTCTTGACCAGAAGGATCTCGACCTTACCGGGAACTCGACTGCTAGAGAAGTCCTAGACAGGCTGTCTCGAGGCGAGTTGTCATCCGAAGACGTCGTTCGAGCTTATTGCAAGCGGGCGAGCCTAGCTCACCAATTGGTACTTGTTCTTCCCGGGCCGTTTCTTTCTTTACAATCATTAACTTCTTCCAGACCAATTGCCTCACAGAGATCTGGTTTGCTGAGGCTATTGAACGGGCCAAGTGGCTCGACAACCAACTCAAGGAGACTGGCAGAGTGGTAGGCCCACTCCATGGATTGCCCATCAGTATCAAGGTCAGTGCACTACAGAGAAGTCGTCATGGACCACTGCTAACAGCCCAGGACTCCTTCGTCGTCAAAGGGAAGCACGCAACAGCTGGCTACGTCGAACTTTTGAGGCGCCCAGTTCCCGAGGAAAACTCGGCGCTCGTGAGCCTCCTGCTTGACGCAGGAGCAGTCATTTACTGCAAGACCAACGTCCCTCAAACAATGATGGTGCGTAAGCAACTCGCCTATAACTCTCTTATCTTCTAAACTTTGTTAGACAGCCGATTCCGAGAACAACGTCTTCGGAAGGACTTTGAACCCTCACAACACTAAACTTACCGCTGGTGGTTCAACAGGCGGCGAAGGCGCATTGGTTGCGTTCCGTGGATCTATCCTCGGTGTTGGAACTGATATCGCGGGTTCCATCCGTATTCCATCACTGTGCTGTGGTGTTTACGGTTTCAAACCCACAGTCGATCGAATTCCGTTTAGTGGCCAAATCAGCTCTCCACATCCCGGCTCGATCCTCGGCGGCATAAAGCCAGCTGCTGGACCAGTGGCGAACTCTGTTGGCGACCTGTTACTATTCATGGACGTCGTGATGAGACAACGCCCGTGGAAGTATGATGCAGCCGCAATCGACATCCCCTGGAGATCGCTAGCTCAGGAGGAGACCAATTCCCTCGTGGTTGGGCTATTGCCAGAAGATCCAGAGTATCCTCTGCACCCGCCTGTTCGGCGCGCTCTTGAGTCTGCTGCGTTGGCACTAGAGAAGGCTGGTCATCGGGTGGTTCGCCTACCAATCGACCCTTCCCGTAGCGTATCGCTCGGAGGCAGGATAGGATTTCAATATTTCTTCTTGACGGAGCCTGAGATTGCAAATCTCTCCGAGGAGATCGGAGAGCCTCTTGTGGCATCTGTAGCCAGAGGAGTGCATCCCTTCACCAAAGGAGGCTTCCCCGTTCCCCCAGAACTAGACAGGGCCAGCCAATTCGCCGACTTGAACAGCGTACGTGGCGCGTATGCGGAGTCATGGCAGAAGACCTGGCTCGACCACAGTCTGGACGTTGTCTTGGCTCCTGGAGCTATTAGCACCGCTGTTCCGCATGATACATATGGAAACCCTATGTATACGCTGATATGGAATGTTCTTGACGTAAGTTGTCTTTCAACCTCCAGCCATGATTAGCTGGATACAGAGGTTTCTGACCAGCGTCTACAGTACCCAGCGGGAATTATCCCTTATGGTGTTTCGTCGAAGGACAAAGACCCTGAGCACCAGCCGGCAACAGCGGATTTTGACGCCGACTGTAAGTGTTTTATGGATTCAAAGTATGGTTTTACTGTGGTTACTAATATCAAACTAGATGTGCCCGAAGTGACCCACGGGGCCCCTTGCTCTGTTCAGGTCATTGCACCGCGATTCCGAGATGAGGAGTGCTTGAGGGCGATGGAAATTATTGATGCTGTGCTAAAGAAGGATAAGTAGATAGTTTTCTCTTATGAACTAGATTATTCTTTAGCGTATAAAGGGATGTGAAGACGAAATACCAGCACGTTGTCAACTGGGGCTGTGATAGAGAGACTACTGTTCTGGCACGACTTGGCGCACTCGGCTATTTTAACAAAGCTACCTGCACTGCGACTCCATTGGCACGAAATATTAACGTAATTCAGTTCCCCTTAGGAATCTCTAGAATCCACGTCTTTGCGCGGCCTTGCAATGTTCTAAAAACATTGAGCTACGCGAGGTTGGCTGCTCGGGTAGTCACGTGAGATCGTTTAATTACCATGGGCTAATTATGACATGGAAGCCCTGGAGACAAACCAATAGGGTTTCAATAAATCCCATGGCTTCGCTTGGCGATAATCCTTCACATACTAAATGACGCGTCTTCTGCCTCATCCTTCGTTTGTTTACATCTATCGTGAATATCGAAGCAAGAAGAAACCGACACAATGGTTCGCTTCCAACGTCAAAAGACTTCTCCTGCAACCAAGGAGAAACCCAAAGTCATACGAAGACTCGGCAACATGTCAGCTATTCCCTGGCACATCAAGTTCAGTAGCTAACATTTGCCAGGGAGAAATACCAATCAATTCCGCATTCGCTGGGGCTTTACAATGGCTGCGCCATCTCCTGTCGCTATGTAATCCCCGATGCGTTGCTTGCTTCGGATCAACCGATTGAGAATACGGTCGAGAGCGCCTTTGCGTGTGCCATCCTACGGCACCCGTTTTTCACAGTCAGCCGAATAAATGATGGCTCCAACAAGCCGACCTGGGTACGGCTGAGCCAGATCGATCTGAAAGACCATATTGAGTGGCGGACAGTCAAAGACGCTGAGAGCTGCGACAATGTTCTCCTAGAGGTATTGGAATGGCAAGCCAACCACTGCTTCACTCATCTGGAAACTCGACCTGCCTGGAGATCGGTCATTCTAAAGCCCGCCAACTCCAAATTTGTCGAAATCGTTTTTGCCTGGGACCACACAACCGGGGACGGCAAGAGTGGCAAAATATTTCACGATAGCCTCCTTGCCAGCTTCAATGCTATAGCAGACGGCAAGGAAACTGGACCAGTATTGAAAGACCGGGCATTTGAGGTTCCAGTAACGGCTCTGACGCCCCCGACGCACAGTGTGCTTAGATTCCCCATCTCGTGGGGATTCATTCTCTCGCAGGCACGCGATACTATCAAAGGATCACCTGACGGCCCAGACTCGCCCTACGTTGTAGCATGGGCACCGATACAAAAGACGCCACGCACGGCTCGCCAGTCAACGATCGCAGTTGGCAAAGATGCACTGCCACATGTTCTTGAGGCGTGTCGTCAGCACAAAACAACGCTGACCGGTCTTGCTCACGCGCTGATACTCGTGTCCATGGCAACGCGTCTTCCGAAGGAGAAGGCCAGGGTATTTCAGAGTGGCACACCTGTCTGTTTCCGGCGTTTTGACGACTACAGGAACCCTAAGCACTCAAGCCTCAAACTGGAGCAGACCGTTATGAACTGTGTCACTTACTGGGGCTACAAATATGACGAGGACATTGTGGCAAAGGTTCGACAGCAGGTTGGTGACCTCAAGTCCAGCCCTGACTCCAAGACAGACCTCGAGGCCACAGTCTGGTCCGTCGCTGCATCCATCAGGCAGGGCATATCTGAGAAACTTGCTTCAGGCACCAAGGACGACATGATGGGATTGATGAAATTTGTCGGAGACTGGAGGTCCTACTTCAAAGACATAGAATCGAAAGGGAAGCGTACTTATGACTGGGAGGTTAGTAATCTTGGTGTGATTGACGGGGGAGGGGATAGACAAGGAGGCAAGTGGACGGTTGAGCGTGCTACGTTTACTCAGAGTGCCGCTGTTACTGATCCAGCGCTGTGTCTGAACTTTGTTGCTGTCAAGGACAAGGAGTTGGTCATATCGTGTTGTTGGCAGGTTGAGGTCATTGATGATGGATTGGCAAAGGGACTCTTGTCTGATCTGGAGACTTGGCTAAATCAGTTGGGAAGAAGCGGGCATGTTCCTTTTGGGGCAGAATGAGATGGACTGGTGTGTCTCGTGTATTGTAGAAAGTTTGCCTTGATTTGCCGAGGCACGGTATTCAAGTATTGTATGTTAATGGGGTAGGCAGGTTCTATTTTTGGGCTCAATCCCTCTACCGAGATGCACTTGGGCTACCTGAGTCTAGTTCTTCAAACCCAAATACTGGCCGTGGCAACTATGATTATAGCACAGGGGAGGACCGTAGGATTTATTTCTGAGATTTGTACGGGGCCTTGATTCTATTTAACTAGATGATATTTAGTCTACGTGGTACTTGGATGACTATAGTAACTGCCGTGTTATCCATCCGCTCTTTGAACAAGACAGACTCGACACTTTCATTCTACCTATTTAAATAGAGTACACTGACCCTCTACTTTGTATCCTTGCGGATGACACACTTCTCGCCGTTTGCGGTCTCTGCGACGGTGTACTCGATAACGCGCGGCTTTCCACACTCTGCCAGCGTGACGGTGATGATGTCAACCTTCTCCTGGGCGTACTTGTCGTAGTCAAAGTCGGCAGGGAGGTCGGGAATGCCTGGACCAGAACGAGGCTGCTTAGTGTTGTCCATATTGATGATGTTGGTGAATGTGAGAAAAGTGTAATGTTTTTTCAAGTGAAATCGTGAGATACTGGATGGTGGGATTTTTGATGGAGCTGATGGATGAAGAAATCTTTATATGCACATCTAATACCTGTTTCTTTGTGACACTCTCTTTTGATACCTTGACCGATACAAGTTTCCCTTTCTTCCTCTTTGTCTCCATGCCATTATGCGCTGAATCTTCCAAGAGTTTGGGTGTCTCACCCTGGCCAGTCTTGGTTTCTCTATCGAGCGGGAATAAACGTGCTTGTGTGTTCAGTGTCCAAGAACAGGTCTTAATCTCTCGGGGAGGATGAAGGATGTAATAATGGACTTACCTCCATCCCATGTCAACAAAGGAAGCACTAATGACAAAGGGACAATTGTTTCCAGAATGCATGCGTACTATTATTGGCAACTTTGTTTTCCAATAGCCACAGAGATACTACCTTAGATCAAAGAAATCCCACCTAACTTGTCTCTCACGCCTCGGTCGGTCGATTAAACCGAGTCGAAGCAACAAAGCCACCATCAATCACAAAGTCCGCACCATTAACAAAGGAAGCCTCTGGACCAGAGACAAAGGCAACAATGCTTGCAATCTCATCCGCAGATCCAGCCCTCGGAATAGGTGTCGCCTTTACCATCTGCCGAACATTCTCTCCAGACTCGGACTCCAGCTCTGAACGTATCATTGCTGTGGTGATGACGCCGGGGCTGATGCTGTTGATTCTGATTCCCTTTGTTCCGGCTGTTTTGACGGCGGCCTGCACTCGAACGATGTTGCCCCTCTTTGAGATTCCGTATGCGACGGCTGCGCTTCCTTCAAGGTCAATGTTGGCGTGTTGGAGGAGCTCGCCTCTTGGAGCCGTGGCGAGATGCTGTTCCAATTCTGTAGTAATCGCGCTTCCGTACAAGGCGCTGGCAATGCTGGCGACGGTCGTCAGTGAGGAGCCAGAAGGCATCACCTCGAGGAAAGCGTCGATGACATTGGCGGTTCCAAGCAGATCAACCTGATAGATCTGTCGAGCGGTTCCCATTGAGGGAGAGATGCCAGCTGTGTTGACGACAGTGTTGAGGGTGCTAGTCGAGGTCGCATGCTTGGCTAGCTTTGTGACTGACTCGTAACTGGATACATCGACTATTTGGGTTTCCACATCGTGGCCAGTGTCTCGAAGGCTGTTGGCTGCAGACTCCAATATGTCCTTGGAGTAGTCGGCGAGAAAGACACGCCGTCCTGCACCTAGGCGACGGGCGATGGCAAGGCCCATGCCTCCAGCGCCGATAACGAGCAGTCCATTCCGAGAAAAAGGCATCTTGAGTTTGTAGTTTTACAACTCCCTTGTATTGACGATAAACTCCACTTCAAAAGATTCCACTCTGGGGCCCCAGAAGTTATCCAGGTATTATATCACCTCCAGACCCATGCATGTGACGAACAAGTCAACTATCAGATCATGGCTTTTTCTGCCTCACCGCGGAATGCGCGGGGATCATGAGTTTCTATTGGTTTACACACTCGGGTTCGGGAGACTCTTAAAGCCCGGCCATGGCACCACTAGCTCGAGCCGAAGCACTAAGACTGCGACTCGTTCCACAAACGGGACTTGTCAGTTCGCCAAGGAACGCCTCTTTGGGTGGAGGTTGGCGAAGGCATTCTTCAAGGCGGGGTAGGGGCAAACTATTGACAACTGTAGATGCGGTCAAAGTTTGAGAAAAGCGTGACTTATTTAGAGATTTCCATATCCTGTAGGATGAAAAAGAAGGTCAGTTGTCATCATACCCAATAACATAGTCATCCCTGACCACATCCTCGGAAGCATTTCTGTTGGGCAAACTACCGGATATGCCCAGGCAAGGGGGGACTGGGCAAAAGGTTGAATTGTATCTGCTACTTGGATAGATGAGAAACTGGATTTTGGAAAGTCTTGAAGACAATACCTGGGCTATGCTTGCGAGCCCTGTCGCTGGCAAGATGAAAGCTAGTTGTTAGGTCGGGTATTATAGCCCCAATGGGGAGGCTAGGACGACCTTGATATCAAATAGATAACTCTTAGGCTCCTCTGCCAAAGTAAGATTAATGGTCTATATCTATTACTTTCCGATCTATCCACACTAGGCGACGAGCGATGGCAAGGCCTATGCATATAATTTAATAGCCACTTAAATTGAAAAACATGTCAATAGAATCATCTCGTATAAGAATACCGAGAGCCAACTTTTGCCCAACACTATAATGTACGCTCAATCCTCGTAGTCAAAGGTGTTAACAATCGATGTGAGAGTAAGGCCTCCTTCCACAGCCAGGGGTGTGGCAACGAGCTGGTCTTCCTCCTCATGGCCCCGTTTGTCCTGAGCTCCCTCCTCTTCATCATCCTCGTCCGGCTGCTCAAACTGATCAGGGTAGTTCAGCTCAGCCTCTGAAGCGATGAAGTCATGGATTTCGGGTTTCCGCCCCTTTGCCGCCCCAGGGGCGTTGACGTGGCAATCTGGACAGCATCCATCCACCATTTTGCGCTCGCCAATGGACCGCGCAACAACTGAGTGGAAGATGTGCTGTTCCGGGAGGATCTCTTTTCCAATGCCCTGGGCTTCCTTCAGGATCGACACCGCCTCATCGGATTTGCCCAGCTGAAAGTACATCTGAGCGAGTTGCATGTTGATGGATATACGCTCGAACGATTGGTGTTCGACCTCGGCCCGCACACGAAGCAGCCACCATTCCGCCTTTTCGTACTGGCCCAGACTCAAAAACGAGTTGATCATGTTTTCTTTCCATCCAAGCACGTTCATCGGGCTGGAGCCTAGAAACGCGGTTCTGCCGAAAACGTCCTCGAGTTTGGGGAGTAGGTCCTCGAGCTTGGTTCGTTGACCAGTCTTTCCGTAGAGATCCCGCAGCTTGTCCCAGCAGCATGCTTGCATATGCGACATTTCGAGGGAGATGCTGTTGAATTGTATGATGTCCAGAAGAAGTTTTTCCACCCGAGTTCGGTTTGGCGGTATATGTCCGTAGGTGCGTTGGCTTCGTGTCCAGTTGTTGTGATAGAGGTGAACCAGGTCATGTTTGTGACGTAGCGCATCGTCCACGTATGATTCTCCCAGAGTCTCAGCTTGCGCAATCAGGTTAAGCAACTCTCTCTCAGCTTCATCAAAATCATCTTGTTTGATGGCGATGGAAACCATTGCCTTGGCAATGTCGTGCACACAATTGTAGGCCTCTTCATGGTCCCCAGAAGTAGCAACAAGCAGACCTTGCCTGGCATTGCGAAGCATGTGGAAAGCCTGTGATGTGATACCCCTGCTGTAATACAGGAGCCCCAGCCTCGCCAGACATTGCCAGACCTTCTTGTCATGAGAACCCAGTCTCTCTTTGTGATCGTTGTAGGACTTGTGCACTCTCGCGGTTGCTTCATCGAAGTCTTTGTGGCTGACGGCATAAGACACGTACTGTTGAAGGACACCAATAAATGTAGCATGAACAGGCGTCAGTAGTACCTCGAGGCCATCTAGACATTCCATAAACATGGGCTTGGCGGTCATATAGTCGCCTTTTGCGGCAAGCTGGCAGGCATTTCGAGCAGCCTCCAGAAGGTCATCCAGATCTCGTCCGTTCCAGAAAGCCATTTGGACCTGATCCAAACCCATGCCGGCGTTGAAGTGGGGGGAAGATGTGAGAGGGGAAGTCACTGGAACAGAAGTCCGTGGAGTGGCAGCTTGCGCAGTTGGGGGCTGAGTGGGAGGAGGCCTCAGCTGTGACGGTGTCGGAGCAGGGGACTTGTACGTTCCGTAGGAGACGCCATCGGGTGTACCTTGGAGAGTAGAGTTAGTTATATAAGGGTAACTTGGGCTAGTTTTAGATGCTATACTTACTTCCTGTCAAGCTCTTGGATGGTCCTTGGTAGCTCTGCATATGTCGTTTGACCTTGTCGATCGGCACCGGCTGCCCCCCAAGGGAGAACTTGGTCTTCTTCCCCTCATCTTGCAGACGGCTTTGGCCTCGCTTCCCAACAAATCTTGCAACTTGCCGCGGAAGATTTTTGGTGAGCCGCCATTCTCCGAGCTTCTTTTTCCATTGCTGTGTGCTATTGGTACGGTACGTCACGAGTCAGTCGCTCTGTTGATGCAACATCACCCTCGCCTTTCATTCATAGATACTCACCTAGCTGTAAAGCCATAAACCCCTGCCATGTGCTTCTTGAGCGCAGGAAGCGTCATGAAGGGATAGTTGGTGGCAATGACTTGCTTGTAACGGTCCCATTCTGATCGACTGATGCGTCGTGCGGCGCCGCTGAGGTTAGCATCCTCAACAAGGCCAAGAGGGTAGGCTATATCATCGAAGATGTCAAGGTCCAGGTGCATATCCTGAGAACGTGGGGCCACCTGTGAAAGGGTTGGGTCAGGCATGGCCATGTGCTGCGCATCGGCCTGCATGCTATCACATTGCCAGTGAATAGCTTCCATGACGTTGGTGCCTGATTGGGCTGTTGAGGGTGAAGGAAAAGATAAGAATGTTTGCCAAGGTGAGAGAGGAAAGTGAGTTGGGAAGAGACAATAGAGGAAGTGGATTTCGGAGTAAAGAAACGAGGCGCGGCCACCAATATATACGTCTGAGTGTACATGGGCTTCCTCTTGCAATTGCAGAAGCAACCGAAGGACGCAAGGCAGTGAAACTTTTTTTCAAGGCAAAAGGAGCTTTTGGAGACCTCTGGTAGACAAGGTCTGATCCGCCAATATTGTTGCCTTGAAACGCCTAATGATACCATTATTTGCACTTTCAAGCCACGCCGAAGCAAGTGGGCGAATAAAATCGGACGCAAGCAAGGTTAATCCGGCCTTGGTCGCCCTCCGCCTCACAATTCACAAATCCTGTAACAAACTTTGACACGTCGCACCAATAGATGACAAGTCCGTTCGTTATATGGTTCTGAGGCAGCCCAGGCCGCCGAATGGCCGCTTCTGCGCCAAGACACATCGAGTCATGATCTCGTAAGTAGCGTATTATATACCAGGTTTTAAGGGAAATACGCAAGACAGGAAGGCGCGACGAATTGCGGCACGCACAAATAGACAAAACAGAACACTATTCCTATTACTTCTCAACATAAAGACACAAGCATTGCGCATGCTATCACATAGGTAGTTCGAGATAACTACCAGGCTTCAACTCTCTCATAATATACCAGATAACTATTAAGCCTATTTATAGCTGACATGATGTTGTTTCGTCATCTGGTGTGTGTGGCAAGGCGTCCTGGGGCTGTCGGCGGCCACTCGTCCAGGTGGATACTTCCATGCTATTGGCCATGGCAAAAGTTTCGAAAAGTCTCCCAAGTATCCCGAAAGACTCAAAATTCCCAACTAGTACAGAGTGGCCTTGTTCCGACGCGACGAGGTTAACTAGGTAGGAGTCTGAAATGGTGTATATAATAAAGCCTATTGCTCTGTGTAAGAATGACTTGAAAAGAGCTTTCTCTATGTACACTGTTTTGTTAATCGTCGACTACGTTCCCAACGCATCATCTACTTGCTCGTATATCCTAAGCATGACTGAGTCTCGAGATACAAAACCCGAGCCGGTGGCGGATTCAAAGGTATGCCGTAGTACTTCATATTGAATATCGGTCTGGCGACTAATCTACGACATAGGGAGCTTGTCCCCTAGCTTCGAACCAACATTGCCATGTCCCGGCTTGCCACCCTAACCAAGTCGTAATACCTCGACCATGGTATGGGGTCAGAAAGACCGCCCGAGATTTGGGAAATGTATCGTTACCAGGCCAACAAGGACAGGATCAGATTGGGGAGCCATCCGTGAAAGCAGATGATAGTGGAAGCTACATGCTGTATCGCTGGCTTCAGGCCGATGCAGCTGAGGAGCCGTTCCACACTATCCAGTCTGTTTCGTCAACGCTATGAGGGTTATAGAGGCGGAGACTATTGGCATTGTATATATATCTTCTGCAGGTACTTTATACGACCGTTGATGCTGACAGCTGCGCCCTCCCCTTAGGCATACCTAGGCAAAGCTGCTGCTTGTCTCTCTCTGCGGCTCGCATAGCTCGCGACCCCCCATGGGTTTCCTTCTGTCGGCTTTCGTTGGCTCTGATTCGCTCGTTTGATTTATCTCCTTATCTCTTTTAATTGACATATACAAGGCTCACTCCGGTCACTTGTTGCAGAAATCCTTGGTAACATAGCATACCTACCCTTCCCCTAATCAGATTGCCCAGCTTTTGCGATGCCTTTCTTTCGAGGCACCAAATCTTACCGTGGGTTGGCATTAAATATGACCAGTCCCCCCGAGTTGCCTGCTATCACATTTTTCGTCCTAAGAATCTCCTCGGCTACGTATACGTCGTCACCTTGGCCTGTGTGTCTAATATGAGTCCTTGTGACTATGGCTAATTCTTGTTTCTATCCGAATGTGCGCTATGAAGTGTTGATCTTGTGTTGTTATTGTTGAAGCCTAGCCCTTGATAGGATAATTGAGTGAAATAGATAGTCATCTTCCACCTGGACAACTGCTCGGCCAGCTAAGTAATTGCTGAAGGATAATAGTACTAATAAGAAAGCCAAGACAAACTTAGCATTAAATAGATAACTCTTGGGCTGTTCTAAAGTAATATTGAGGGTCTATCTATTACTTTCTAATCTATCCAGACTATTCCCATGGTCGAATAACGACCTTTTCGCCAGAAACACCCCGCTTATTCTTTGCAAGCGCCTCCTCGATATTATCCAGTCCACCGGAAACAACCGTCACACGGTTCGGAGTAAACAAGCCCTTTGCAATCCATCCATCTTCACCACCAAGGTGCTCAGACAGGGGCTCACTCAGGTATCTCAGATGCGGGGCGCTGCCAAAACCCATGACACCCTGCACGACAACCTTGGGCTCCTTGGTCTCGCCCAGTTCCTTCGCCTCGCTGTCCGCCTGGCTAACGGTGGCGACCCTGCTGCCCTCGACCTTGAGTGACTGGAGGATCTTGACTCCTAGCTTTTGCGTCACTCGGGCGCCAATCGTATCGAAGACGAATTCTAGAGGATAATCTCCAATGGTGCTGACGTAGTCTTCTAGGGAGGTGTTTGTACGGTCCAGAACTGCGTGGGCGCCCAGGGTAGTGAGGTATTCCTGGTGTGCAGGGCTCGCGTTTGTAACGATGCGCTCAAAGCCTGATAGACGGGCGAGCTGAACGGCATATTGTCCAACTGAAGAGCTGCCGCCAAGAATAACAACAGCCTTGCCCTTGCCGACGGAATCACCACCTTCGTCCCATGGCGCTGGCAGCCCTTGGCCTGATTTGTCGTAAAAAGCTGTAACGGCAGCGACCGTCGTCACCTGAATACCAGCCGCCTGTTCATCCGAAATGCTGCTTGGAGTCTTGGCTAACAAAGCCTCGGGCATCTTGCAGTACTGCTGAAAAGTCGTCGATTCAATGTTGCCAAGAATTCCCTGGAAAAACACGCGATCGCCGACCGAGACGCGGGATGTATCTGGGCCAAGGGCAACAACCTCGCCGGCGGCATCAGAGCCTAGAACGGTGGGCCATTCTTGGACAAAGACTCCATAGTCGCGGATCTTCCAATCGACGGGGTTAATTGCGGTCGCTGTGATCTTGATGGCGACCTCGCCCGACTTGAGCGGTGACAGGGATCGTTCTGAGGTGATGTGTTTCTCTCCCTTGCCAGCCACGGTGGCAGCCTTGAAGGTGGTCGGTAGAGACATGGTGACAGTGTAGATCTATAAAATTTTCAAGTTGAATTATCCACCAGAGAATCAACTCGGGGCCAACTGTTCTCTTATACGAGCCACTTGCCTCGGCATGGCTAGATATCGATATCGGCCCATCGCCGCATTCGTTGACAACTCCACATAGACCCGCTTGTGGGATGATGCAAGCCGGACTATCTAACCGTGATCGGTTTGGTCTGGCCCGATGATCCAGGCACGGGATGACGGAATTGGTTCTCCGTCATTCCATCCGGGTCGTGACCTAGGTGAATTTTCACCGACTGATATGATGGATAGGTGGCGGTCTATCACGTTGTTATCAAGGTGACATGATTCTCTCGATAAGCACTGAATGTCTTCACATACTTGAGACAATGGGACAGTCGGCTGTGGGCGACCTCCAACTGCTATTATGATACAGGGTATTGACGCTCTTCTGCGATTATTGCGTAATAGGATATATTCTAAAATACATACTATCAAACGGCCTCACGATCTATATAAGCCTTGATATCATGCCAGAATACGTGCCAACGGCCATACCATAAGCCGAAAAGTCTACACAGGTGGACAAAGAACATAAGAACACTTTAAATACGCATTTCCCTTTGTGCCGAACATGCCAAGGCATCTTTACATGCTTAGAAACCCCTATTTCGACTCGCCCCTGCACCTAAGGACTATTATCTACTCGTCTAGTCCACCTCAACCAGGCGATACCTCTCTAGGCCTCTTGAAAGTTGGATAAAATATTTTTTTACCTCGAGCCGTTGCTTCGAAATCCCCCAGTCATTCAATTACCGGCCGACCAAGGAGAGATAACTATCTATCATTTGTCCCCAAGCTAACTCGCCGTTACCTATTCAACACAGCTCCGTCTTTCGGACAGTTGCTAAATTCCGCATCGTATGGACTGAAGCGTTCTAAACTGACTACTTCCGTAGTATACATCTCTTCAATCGCATGATAAACCTGTTTAAGCCCTTGGTAGGCTCTGAGGCCTCTGGTAGGAACATGCCGTCTCCTGAGGATATTATCACTTTATCAAGGACGTGCATGGAATCCATCATACGCCTTTACTATGTACGCCATGGCTCCGAGTTCTGGGACGCGATGATGGTCACATGTCTCCTCTTTTTGAGTTTCACGGCCCTCAAGGCGTCGGCGGCCACCAATCTCGGGCATCACAACGCCGTCCTTTCAACTGTGGTGCTATACGCCCAAAGTCTTCGTGACCAGAGCCGCTGCTACTACATGGCTGAAAGTGCACCTGTTAAAAGGCTTTGCCCATATCGAGGATGAGGAGGAGAAGAAGAAGCTTGTGGTAAGACAGGTTAAATCTGTCTTTCTGATTAATATTATCAGTATTGCTGACGACCTAGAGAATCAACGGCTCAGTAGGCTGGTGGAGGCGTATACCGGCTTAGTTTAGATAGTGGCGCCGAGTCTGCGTCTAATCGTTCATTTGCCGACTGAATGCGAATAAGCTGAATGCTGGGATGTTTCTGGTTCTCGATTACTTCAGCAAATGCCCGTAGTGGCGTATTATCTTGGCAGTCAGCAACACTCCCCGAGGATGGCGATATGTCTCAGTCACACCTCAGTTTGGGCGGCTCTCTTCATACAAGACGTCATCAGACAGCTGAGGACGAGTAAGGCGGAACCCGAGGATGCCGACTTTCGGCCAAATAAAGCTGTGGCTGCTTGTCTGCCAAGAGAATCCGCGGAGTCCGCAGAATGACTCCACACATAACGAGGATGTCGGCCCTCGACCAATCAAGGGCCGTGAGACGGACGAACTGCTCGCCGTAATCTCTCCATTATGGTTCGCATTCGCTCGCATTCAGGAGGCTTAACGCGTGTTCTCTAAGAATGGGTATAGGCACCAATGATCAAGCCAGATATATAACAGATGGAATTTGTAGACACAGCAAAGATTGAGCAGCAAGATAAACCTTGAAACTCAACTCTGCCTCATAATTCTTCACGATGAACTCTCTCAAACTCATCAGAGTCAACTCTACCCAAGAACTTGATCAACTCGTCGACCTCGCTTGCGAGATATGGATCGACGACCCCATCTTTTCCTGCGTCGTCCCTGGTCGTCGAGAGCGGCCTGATCAGTATCGACAAGTTTGGCAGCTTCTTCTTCGAACCGAGTACTCGTCACCTGGGGCTGTTGTCATGGTTGCTTGTGACGGCTCGAGTGGCGATATTGCCGATGCTGTAGGTTTTGCAGTGTGGCATCGTCACGGTTCAAGCGACACGGCTAGTAGCTGGCAAGGCGATACTCTCAACAAGAGTAAGCTCCACTTTGACTACGTATACGAGAAAGTAGCTGACCGAAACCGTGACTGTAGAGCTCATCAGGCTCGGACTATTACTCCAGTGGATTTACCTTGCTTTTGGCCAGCCAGCCGAAGCAGTCTCGACCATCCATGCTAAAGAAATCATGACCGAGACACGTAATGCTGAGCGGCTCTACCCTGACGAGCGATGGCGTCTTGCCTTTATCAGCGTGTCTCCAAATCATCAGAGGAGAGGCATTGGCCGGAAGCTGGTCCAATGGGGTCTCGACCGCAGCGAGGAGGAGGGCGTTGCCGCGGTGCTTGAGGCTAGCGACGCAGGCAAGCCTCTGTATGAGAAGATGGGGTTTGTCGAGGTTGGAAAGATGCCGTTTGATGGAGGAAAGAAAGAGGAGCCTGTCATGATTCGGGAGACGCGTGAGCCGAAGAAGATGGTTTAACCCATGAGGCTTAGAGTGTGCACGGGTGGCATTAATCAGACTGAGATAGGATTTATGAAGAGACCTGCCTTGAGCTTGTACTATCGATGCTAAGTTGAACAAAGAAGCCAGCCTGAGGGCCAGAGTATAACCAAAGTTTCGGCTATAACCAAGAAGAGACAAAGCTTTGATATTTCACTATCACATAAAACGCTCCTCCTCATAGTTGTTTGCGGCCTATCAATGACATTCTCTTGTATACACCTTTGAGATGTTGGTCCAGCCTGTTGAAGTATTAGCAAGCTCAGGAAGGGTAGACATAACTAATGTTTGACTTGTGTCACCTTTTGACGACGTGCTCTCGAAACAAGAGAAAGTGATGAAGACGAAAATCGCGATTTTTCGCCAGGTCGCGGTCGTATTTGAAACAGTACCAAACAGCGTCACTATACGGACGGTTGACTCTTGTTACCTCGTCAAGGAGTTTCTTTTCAGCCCCCCAGCCGTTTCCCGTATTGAAGAGATGCTACCCGTTCTTATTTATCTGGACCTTCACGGGCCGCGTCAGGGCAAACTCGGCCAAGGAGATGCCCACTAGTAACGCCTTGCGAGCTTGGATGGCCCCATTATGGCCAAATTCATTCTTATCGCAGGGCTTTCTGTTTTGGAAAGTGACGGCCATTTGTGTTGAGCCATTGGTTAGCGTCGCTGTGACAAGTCGTAGTCCACAGGTGCAGATGCCATCAGTCCACGGAGTTCCCCAGAGAAGCATAGTCCAGTCGACGAGCCCAATCGCTGCTTCGGCGAGCGCAACCCTCAGATCATCGTCGCGGCATGGCGACTCGGTGAAGCGACTACTAAGGTATGGGTCTCTCTTTAGGGGATGCCTTGGGCTCGACCTGCGCGCAAGATCTCTGTACCATAGTTGTGCTTCCATTAAACCGGTCGAACAGAACGATACGAGGCCCAAATCCCTCCTTGATTGGGGGTATTGGATATCAAAAGTGGTCCAGGGCCCAGCGTCGTCATCGAATGAAAAGTCCTCTCCAGGAACCGCAAGGACCAAGGACCAACCCACGTCAGTGTTTTTGGTAGACAGACTGTATAGGTGTCTGAAAATCTCGTCTTGCCCCTCCACCCATTTCTTGCGATTAAGGAGCCGATTCAGCGTTGTGGCCTCGAGCGCCTCATTCTTGGGAAGTGAGGGTTGAACATTGGCAAACCTCTCCTGGCAATATGACTCAAGGTCTTTGCCCTTATCTTGAAGTCTTTTGACTCTCTCCTCTAGCTCCGCACCCCGGAATATGGCAAATGTAAATCGTTGTATGAGGCTTGCATGGCTCTCCACCATCTGAGCCGTTTCGTCGCGCCTGAGCTAGGCTCTATGCTTGTGCCACTCTTGGCCCATTTCGAGTTCCAGAGCTTTGTCAATCTTGCGTTCTAAAAGACTCCCAATTGCGGACAATTCGGCCATGATGAGTCGTATCTTGGTTTTGATACTCTCATAGCCGGACGTGCTCGTAGTCCTCTCGCGAGACTGTGGGGTCATCGCACCAGAGGTCCCTCCAACTGTCAAGCTTTGTCTGAATGGAATCCAGCTAGGTCTGGTACCAATCTTTCTTTAGGTTGGTACCGGCGAAGCCTCGACGAAACTGGTCCAGTTTTGGAAGTGTGGCCACCGCGAAGCCAGCAAGGCCGGCAGTCGCGCTGACGATGGCCAAGATGCTTGCCATTGGGGCATGAATTCGACAGGTATCTCTGGGAGGGAAAACGAGCTGGATTGACGATTGAAAAATTCGGTTGGGAATGGCTCACTCTATGGAAGGGAGCAGGGTTGCCATATCACCCACCTCCAGAGAGTTTGACGACAGAGCCGGGTCCGAGACTACTCAGCCGCACCGCAAGCAGTTAGGCATAAAGTAATGAGGTTGGGCAGAGAGTACGGGACTTTCGCAGCCTGGTATCATGCAGCTCCATTTCACTAACACCGAGTCAAGCATCGGAGGGGACACAGCGTCACTCGAGAACAGTTTTGGAGATCTGCAACTACTTCTTGAGCAGGCTCTTCCACCGGACCATAACACACAACCGACGGAAAGGAGCGACTCGCCAAATCTCTTGTCCCTCTTACTGGAATCTCAGAGGCATGATGCCCGAGTGGAACCATTCTGGCCAGAAGGGCTACTCAAACGCATCATGTCAAAGGACAGGGTGCTTAAGAGTCTTGATCCACATGCCAAAGAGTATATACACCACATTGTACTATCCACAGACATGACCCCAAGCCTGCCAGGTCAAGAGTGTCTCAAGATCTATGCACTGCTTACCTTGATGAAGAGGGCTAAACAAATCATCAAGTTCATCGAGGAGGGACTGCAGGATCAGGATTTACCACTCCAGTTCGATGGCAAAAACTTCTTCCGTGATGGAAAAGTTGTCAACTGTTTTGAGAATTGGCGCTTCTTCGAGAAGAGCTACTTTGACAAGTAGTAATGGAGTTTCATTGCCCCGTTCTTCCAGCTCGGGCCTGATCACTCCCCGAGGCACTACGAGCTTGATAGTCGGACCGTTATCCCGTGGGTACATGATGGCATATTTTCTGCCTTAGGGATACCCGGGGTCAATATTGGGGGACTCTCCGACGTTTCTCGCATTATCATTGACCCAGACAGCCAAGCACTCTGGGAGCCCCTGTTTGAGGTATGAATTGATATGGTCTATTGGAAGCATGGCTGACAGTCTCTCCTAGATGGGCTTCGACGAAGCCTTCTTTTCCCTTAAACAACTACATTCTACAAAATCCGACACGTTTACCCACCAAGAACCAGCTTTCACGAGTCCTTTCCGTCATGAACTTGATATGTTACAGAGGTTTAGTGGAAAGGCACACGAGAATCTTGTCACGCTCCTCGCATCAACCAGTCATGATGGACGATACTATTTCCTTTTCCCTTACGCTGAGTGCGACCTCTGGCAGTTCTGGGAGATACTACATCCAGAGCCACCACCAAGCATTATGCTATTACGTGCAGCATGGCCATAATGCTATGAGGGTGTAATTTCAACAGGCGGTGATGTTATATGTCTAATGTCTCCTCGTTTAATGCCGGGTGGCTGTCGCCTGTCTGTTTTCCAGAGAAGTCGATGGAAAGGTCGAATCCAAGCAGACCAACTTGCGGAACCGGCTGGCTGAGGTTGGTAGCCAGGCATGCTGATGGGTTGCAGATTGCTGGGTCGGCGAGATCGGTGCAACCGGGCTAGCCTCGCATGTCGGCCAAGATTCGAGCGGTTGGCTGAAGTCGGCTCATCTGGAGAGGGGGGAGCCGGCAGCAGAACTCGCCGCGGTGCATGTGCAACATAGAGTCCTTTGCCCTCGCATCTACAGATTACATTTTGAGCCCCTCAGCCTGCAAGTCATGCGCAATCCCCACCCCCGCGAATGTCCCCATATGCATCGCTTGCATGACATTCTTCATCGGGGTCGCGCAATCTCCTGCCGCATAAACTCCCTTGACACTGGTGGCTCCAAATGGTGGTGTTACTTTGATATCTCCACCAGGCGCCAACTCCACACCTAACTGCTCTGCAAACGGGCCGTTAAGCTTCGTAGGCGGCTTGTGCGCAAGGAACGCCTCCTGAACCGAGCTTCCATCTGCAAAGGTAATAGTAATTCCGCTACCTTCGGCACCAAGAGCGAGAGAAGCGATCTCCCGGTCGTCTGTTGTGATGGCGGTATTGTTTTGGCCGAGAAGGTCTGCGATTGCGGTCTGCACGGCAGGATTGTTTGAGGTGTAGATCACAACCTTGGAGGTTATTTGCTTGGCACTGCGCGCGAGGGCCGTGGCTACTGCGGGGGCGGAGTTCTCGCCCAGAGCAAGGATTCCAGCGGAGGGTTTTCCGGCATCTTCATAACCGTGGCAGAAGAGGCAGTGGTAGCTGGAGGAGTTAGTGTTATTCACTATGGCAGAATGGGGGGGAAAAGCACATGGATCGACCCCAGCACTCATCATATCCCCTGATATCAAGCGGTAAATCAGTGACACCACTAGCAAGCAAGACTCTCCTGCCAGTGAATGTTGTCCCATCTGCAGCCGTGGCCGCAAAGTCGCCCGCACTCGTCTTCTCGACCTTGGCAACTTCGCAATCCTCAAAGGAGATCGTGTTGTACCGCTCCAAGATCTCCTTGCGCGTCGCGCCCCTAAAGGCAGCGGGGTCTTTGTGATCCCATGTGGGTATGGTATGCATATGCGCCGAACGCGCGTTGCGGAAGAGCGAGCTGTCAAAGACGACGGCAGTGTGCAGCTGGCGGGCAAGGGCAAGAGCTGCAGACAGGCCGGCAGGACCTGCGCCGATGATGAGGGCGTCAACGAGAGGCATGTTTGCCGTGGTGGTTGTTAAATTTCTGGCTACGGATGTGAAGTAGTTGGGTACGAGGTTGGTGGTGAGGCTGTGGAGGAAAGAAGAGAGCTCTGTGTGCTATATACTCCATTCTGGAGAGAATACTACAAGAATTAATTGATTCATTATCATCATATCGGGCATAGTGCAAGGATCTAGGTAGCTCTCTTTTTAAACCCTCCGTGGAGGGTTATTGGAATGCAGGGTTGGTAAGATTATGATGCAGGAAAAGCTAAAAAAACTGCAGAGGCTGATTAGTGATCATGGGGCTAGACGGTACATAATAGAACATGGTGGGAACGGCGGATACCAACCATCCCCTTGACTGCGCAAAGACTCCCATTGGGTATATTGCAGGGATCTCAGCCAATTACGATTAGTCGCGTCTTGTCTCGGGAATGTGACACATTATTCAGCTATCAGAGTTTTGGCACGGCGCAAGCCACTTGTCCGTAAACCCTCCGCGGACGGTTTCCCAAAGGCAGTGCCTCATCAGTTTACGGACCAGACGCGCTCATTCTCGCACTCGGACTAATTGATGTGAGCCTCAGTCAACTCTACTCTCCTCCTCGGCCCCCGGTTGCTCGCTCTCCTTGCCGTGTACGCTTATCGATCCATCCTTTCTTCATCCGATTCCCCCCACTCCCCCAAGACTCCGATCGGGTTTTGTGTAACCCTGTACAACCATGGGCACCTCCACGATCCATCCGTCGCAACGGCGGCTGTCCTGCGATGTCTGCCGGCGGCACAAGACAAGATGTCAACGCATCAGGAAAAACGACCCAAAGTGTGCACGATGCACTATGCTCGGCGAGGAATGCAATATTGGCGGGCAGAAGAAGGTCGGGAGACCGAGGAAGTCAGACTCGGCTCCTGGCCAGCGCGCAGGCAGGGAGTCGACTGAGGAACCCCGAGCGAAACCAGCTCGCTCGCAGAAGAAACAGACGACCGCAAAGAACCAGCAGAGCGACCCAAGCCCTTGGAGCGTGTCACCAGACTCGGGCATCTTCCTGAAGATGAACGACCAACATGGAATTGAGAGCATGATGTTCTCAACAACAACTATACCAACAACCACAAACGTTGTCTTTGCCCTTGAGTCATCGCGGCCCGCTGCTGGGACAGCTGAACTGCAGACTTCGTCACTCCCCCCGCGAATGCCGTGGAACGTCTCGAGTTGCTTCAAGCATAGCTCCGCCTTTGCCGACTACGACTGGAACATGGACGAGAACGACGTGTTAAAGACGAAGTCAAGTCAGTCCGACCTCACTGTCACATGCTCAGACCCGGCAGGCCTGGTGATCCCGGAGCTGGGTTCCCCCATGGGCAGTATCGATCTGTCCGACGCCTTATCCAAGCTGTCCAAGCTCAACAACGACTTACACATCCGCATGGCCGCCATCGAATCACATCGGTCCGTCATGACCCTGAACAGCATCCTCTTCCGCGAGGGCCCGCTATTCATCGACAACTTCACGCTCGGAGAGTTCACAATGAGGTCAACACAGGAGCTCTTCCAGGTGCTGTCGCGGCTCCTCAACAACCGACAGTGCCATGCGCCACTCGACGGTGCGCACAAGCTCGATATCGTGAACCTGCCAGGGCTGGACGGCCAGTCTTCGTCGCCACATCCCTACGGAGGTGGACACAATGGCCACGGCCAAGGCCCAAACCCCAACCTTGCCTCCCCCTTCCCATCCGCCTCTCTGCAGCCGTTGCTGGCTCCTCTTGCTTTGACCATCACGGCCGTCTTCACCCAGCTCATATCCCTCTACGAGGCTTTCCTCAAGCACATGATCCTCTGGCTCGAGAACATCGCCGCCGAACCCCTCAGGCTCATCCCGGGACTCCGGATCGGCGAGGCGTGGCCACAGGATCTCTGCGCGCAGGGAATCCGCTTTTCCAACGCCTCCCTCAACTTGCTGGAGAGAATCGAGCAGATCCTCGGCCTCACCGGGCGGCCCGAGTGGGGAGGGCCGGGCCTGCTGTCCATCCAGCAGATCGATCTGCTCTGGAGCGTGCTGGACGGCGGCGAGGGCATCGCTCCGGGCCACGGCTTCATGCGGCCGGCGTATGTGAAGAGGTCGCTCCGGAAGGCATCGTCGGTCATGAGTCGAGTCATGCCCCGGTAAGTGGCTCCGGTAGGCGAGATGAGACAAAACCATTGTAATACATGTTATGTACAATAGACAAAGGAATAACGATACCAAGACAAGAATCAAATAAAGAAATGAAAATACCTTTTGAGTGCGCCTTAATAAACTGTATAAAAGTTGATAGTCGCGGAAGGCACGGACCATAAGCGCGCTCTTCGAATGGAATACGGCCGTTTGTTGATTAATCAACACGGGCAAACAGAGCCGGCGGCACGCAACTTGGGGGCCAAGAACGGCCAATAGCTCACAGCTCACAGAATCCTAGCAGTAGCAACTCAATAGTTGACTGGCTCGTTCCGGACTCCGGCACGCTCCATGGTGATGCCGCTGTCGAGGGTGACTGGGACCTACACGACGATGGCGATGAGGTGTCAAGTACGGAACCCATCGACCTCGATGATGATAACGCGGTCAATACTCGCCATGTCAGCGATATCAATGTAGCGCCAGTCACTAAAAGATGAAAAGAGGGCACTATACTATGTGAGCAGTTCCAACGAGAGCGGGCCATCCGGACCAAAACTAGGCTCAGCTTGCCGCAGAGGACCGCACATGGCTGACATTGCGAGAGGGTTGATGCGCCTCTGCAATACTAATTGCCTCGAGCCAACAAAGTCGTGAATTCACTATCAAGCAACTATTTCGTAATATCATCAGTCCCACCCTTTGCCCATTCCCTCAGCGTAGTTGTACGTAACTACACATGGTTGGTGAAATATTCTGTACCTCGTGGGGCCTTCCCGGAGAGCCCGATGATGAGTAGTTCAAGAGTTTCCAGCAGTTGTCATGTTCTTAAACAGCTTCAAGAACCATCCGGAGTGCAGGTGCTAGCGTGTCGCGATTGTAAAGCTTCTTCGCTATGTCGGCCCCCGCTCGTGGTGAGTCTTGCGAGCCATCGTTTTACATCTTGAGATTCCCGCGGATACCTGAGGATATTCAGAAAAATACCCCGTCAGAAAGTTTTCCCGTGAAACTTGGATTCATCAGGGATCATATCTTCTGAAGCCTAAATGAGTTTCTGAGCACCACGTATCAAAATAGACGCCGGCCAAGCTTGTAATACGTCATACGAACTATCATATCGAGTTGTGGCGGTCTCGAGGAGAACCTCTCTAATCAGGAAGGAACTCATATAGCCAGTACACGCCCAGATCCCCTACGTGCAACAAAGATAGTCCCCGTCAGCTTGATACCGACGCCAGAGCCCGAGGGTCTGGTGAACGGAACGGCCCTCTCCCGCACAATCTTCTTCATCACCCCAGCGGCCTTATCCTTTTCCTCCTCGCTCCAAGACTCAAATGCCTTCGAGCCGAACGCCTGGGTCAGAAGATCAGCGATCCCGTCGGCCGTCTCGCCGCCCAGGTGCACGTCAAGCGCAGTAGTAGCTTGCATGTCGAGCCCGGCACCCGACAGCACGGCCTTGGTATGCTCGGGGTCGAACCAGATGTCGGGGACGGGCGGCTTGAACGGCGTATCGTCGGGGCGGATCTGCGCCTGGACCTCCTGAATGATCTTGATGTGTCCCATCATCGCCCAGCCGGTGACGACGGCCACTCCATCGGGGTGAAGTGTGCGCGCGATCTCTCGGGCGCCCTTGTCAGCGTCGGTGAAGAACATGAGCCCGAGGTTCGTGATGGAGTGGGTGAAGGTGTCGTCGGGGAAGGAGAGTTCCTCGCCGGTCATGACGGCCGCGTGGACGTTGGGGTGGGAGGAGAACCGGTCCCTGGCGATGCTGACCATGTTCTCCGCGCCGTCGACGGCGTGGATCTCGGGCTGGATGCCGGACTGAAGGATGATGTCGGTCACGATGCCGGTGCCACATGCATTGTCGAGGATCTTGGACTCAGACGTCAGGGGCTTCAGGCCCGCGATGAGGGAGATGGCATGCTGCCCGAGTTCGCGGGTGCCTCCGCCAGTGGTGGCCTCGTACTTGTGCGCAGTCTTGTTGAAGTGCTCGGTGGCGGTCAAGTTGGGAGCGGACGACATGGTGGCGGAGCAAATGACTCAAGCATGACTTTGAGATAGCACTATCAACGTATTGTGACAGGTTCGCAGATTTATATGGCGCATCGGAGGAGACAACGAACGCTACACTCGTAGCAAAGGATTACTGATAGAAAGCCATCTGATACGAATTGGTACAGTTGGCAGCCCCAGTCACTGGATCTCGGAGGGTTTTCCCGGGGCGTTTAGTAATCCCAGCTCCAAGACCGGTCCCCGAATTAGCCCGACGGCACCAGGACGGTATCCCGGCCATGGACTAAAATCGGTCCCCCTCGGAATTAGATCCTGCGAGCATACGGGCTCGCGCCGTTATCGATAAGGGGCCTCCTGCCTGAGGGATATACCCGAGTACGCGGACTGGACCTGTCAAATGATAGCATTTGGATGCAAGGTTGTGGTAGCCGGGGAAGATCTTGATGCCCTGGTGCACAGAATCATCCACCCTCAGAAACCTCACGGCCGACAGGTTATGAAGTCTCCTGGTCTGTTTCCGGGAAGTATTATATCAGCTGTCTTGGAATACTTCCCTATGCATTTAGAAATTAGTTAGGTTTTTGCTACGGTACCTTTAGTATCGTTAGATACTATAAAGATAGGTTATTATAATATAGTTTATTATGGGATGCAAAAATTATTGCCCACTAGTCCAACTTGGAGTGGGATTAAGCGCAGCGATCCGCTAGCTTATAGATTATATCTATGGCAAAGGATAGTACTTTAGTTATAAGCTTATACTTATGCTAGCCCTTTAAAAGACATATGTCTTTAATTATATAAGTAGTAAATTATGCTATTATAAGAACTTGGGAAATTTATATAAAATTAAGTTTAATTAATATCTCTTAGTAAGCTATATAGTCTTATATATATAGCCGGTCCTATCTGTATGGGTTCCCTCCGTACCTGGGAATATAACATATTGTTTACTAATGAATTTGCTGATATGTAAAAGTCCTTTTTCACTGGAAATCAAGCTGCCATATGTGGCCATGGTAACGTTATATGCCTAGATACACAGCAGATCTTCTGCGACATACTACCAATCACAGACACATAATTCTAGTCCAATCGCTGGAGTTAAACAAAGGCGGGGTCAATGCAGCCTGACAACCCGACGGATCAGAATAATAACTGACATCATGTCCCTCAGCACTCGCCCGCTCCCCATACATCTTTCGTACTTTTTCTCCTTCATCATCTGCTTTCTCAATCAAGCACAACCACACCAATATGAAGACCCTAGCCCGCCCTCATGTCATCGTCGTCGGCGGTGGCATCGTCGGTGCCTCCATCGCCTGGCACCTGGCTCGCGAGACTACTGTGACCATCGTCGCCGAAGATGTTGGGGGCCCAGCTACTGCAGCCTCTTTTGCGTGGCTCAACGCCAGCTCGGCCAACGAAAAGTTCTACTATGAATTTCGCCGTCGTTCCTTGGAGCGATGGAAGCACATCAGACTCCAGCTTCCCGACCTCCCAATTTCTTGGAGCGGGTCGCTGAACTGGCACAAGTCGCCCGAAGATCTTGTGAAGAAGGAGAAGAATCTCAGCGCCTGGGGCTACGACGTTGTCCACATGCAAAAATCTCAAATCGCCGAGCGAGAACCCTTCGTCGACATATGTATCCTCCCAGAATGGGGTCTCTGCTATCCCGAGGAGGGTGCCATTGAAGCGGACATTGCCGCTCGCCAGCTGATAGCCGACGCAGAAGCCAAAGGCACCAAGTTGATCAGAACTACAGCAAAGGGGTTTTGCAAGAACAACGGCCGCGTCAGTGGAGTTGTTTTGGCCTCTGGGGAAGAGGTGCAGGGCGATCACGTTGTTGTCGCCGCTGGCTTGGGCAGCGTGTCTCTTCTGGCAAGTGAAGAGCTAGCACTCCCGGTCACCTGTGTACCTGCTTTGCTCGTGAATTCGAAGCCTACAGAGGAGAAGCTGGTGAACGAGGTTATCAACTCCAAGTATTTATACGTGCGTCAAACGCCTGATGGTGTCATCCGAGCGGGTTGCGAGTATCCAGGCGATGACCCGGGTGATGATCCGGAGCAAACAGCGCGTGACGTCTTCGCAAAGATTCGGCAGACGTTGGTTGGCGGGAGCAACCTCGAGTTCGATCACTATACTATTGGACACAAGCCGGTCCCTGAGGATGCGCTGCCTATCATTGGACCGACCGGCCTTGACGCCCTCAGTATTGCAGTTATGCACTCTGGGGTGACAAATGCTGCCATAGTCGGAGAACTGCTCAGCAAGCAGATCTTGACGGGCGAGACTGACCCGGCGCTCGTCAACTTTCGGCTCGACCGATTTACCAGGTAGACAACGAAGCTAACTTGGTTTTGTTCTTCCGCTCGTCATTGCTTTTCTTTTAGTGTCAGAGTCGGGCTACATAGATTGATCCTATAGCTCCTCATCTTTAGCAATGGATTTTCGCTTCACGGCAGTGGCTTGTTGACCTTGTTTACCTTTCTTCTTCTTCTGTTCCAAGTCTGATACTTGGTCTTTTTCCTGCAAACTAGCTCCCTGGCCGCTGAACTGAATTTTTGCTTTTACGGCGACCGCTCCAACGTCCAAGAATGGGACGCTATCGGAGATGGCTTCATCGGCGCCATGCGTATCCATCTAGTACATGAATGGTGTAAGGGCGGCGATAGCACGTTGTACGATGCGCTGAGTCGAATAGAGTTCCTCCCTGGCGTCTCCGGTAGTTTGTAAATGGGGAGTCGTGGGAAAGCTTTTGTCTATTGTAGACTTCCTGAATCGACCAGACGTAGCCGTGAAAAGTTCAAGATGGCAAGTGTCCTACTAGTATCATCAAGCAAAAGATATATCGTGGATTACTTCTCATGTCAGCGCCTTTGGTTACATCTCCCCCAATTTCCCAATTGCCATCTTCCCCTTGTAGATTCATTCCAGGTTCAAGCTGTCCGTCCTATCTCCAGGCCCCTGCCAATCCATTCTTTTCGTTAAACCGCGGTATGGCGATGTCTGGCACAAGAATATGGCCTAGAATTCCCGCTAGGATCTCTCTTTCGCCAATTAGTTCGATCGGACCTCCCGCAATTCTCACATCCTTCAGCTTGCTTTGCCGAGTAAGTTTTCCGGCCGGACCTTCAAAGGAAACACTCCCAGACACACAAGTTCCTTTGCAATCCTTCGATAGATCCGTCGACTCGCACTGATTACGAATCTTGAAGTCTAGCCTGGTTATCAAAAGGTCGCTAGTTCCGCGCGGTGTCGGCATGAAGAATGATGTCTCGCCATTAAAAGCGACTTAGGTCTAGGAAGGCGCGTGGAACTCGTTAAAGGCCCGCAAAGGCGCCTTACTGGCATACCAGAGCAAATTCTCCGCCGCGTCGCGAGGCGAGTGGAACAGGATTCAGGCGTAGATCTTGCACGAGAAGTGGGCTTGTAGCCGAGCAGAAATACCAACAGCGGCCAACCTGTCCTTGCTAAACGTCAGCTGGCAGCGTTGGTAGTCTGAAATGATACGATCCCAATTGCGGAAAATTGGATAACCACTTCCTCTCCGCAGCGGAAGCAGAGAGATCCTGGCAGCCTCTTTGGGATCACCGCCCTCCTCCTCGCCGCTTTCGGTGAAGCAAGACCAGGAGAGCTTATTCTTAGTGTAATATATCAGTCGCCGAGAGAGGACCCCCAGATCTAGAATCCTCAGCCCTCACTCAACGGCAGGAACTCAGCTCTGGGAATGGAAATGGATTTTGGTGTGCTTGAGTTTCGTCTCTGAGTTAGTTGGCATCGAGGTGAAGTTACTTAGTAGAAGTATCTCGTCCCTTGATCCATCCACCTACAGACTTTGGCAGTGCTTTTCTAGCACCTGGGCTTTTCGTAAACCCATTGCCTCTATCATCAGAAAGATATTGCCTCCTCGCTGCCATGTCCAACGATAGTGACCACCTCGCCGCCACGGGACTTCCGACCCCCAAATCACGACCCCCAAATCACGACCCCGGAATCACGACCCCCGACGAGCCAGAGGCCAAGACGCTCACCGATCGAGGCGGCATCATCCAGCCTACCAATACTGGAGCCCACATATCCACCATCCGCCATCATCTACCAGCTTTTACCACAAACCATAATGCAAAATCCATAACCTTCCCATTCTGTATTATGGATGCATTGGCTTCACTACCATCGCCCTGACCAGCATCTCTCGCCTCTCGCCTCTCTGCTATTGTTATCAGCTCTCATGGACAGGGCTCTAACCCGCCAGCCATTCATTAGGAAGAGAGACTACAGAGTCGCCGTTTGTTTCCGCTTGTCCAAGTCATCACGATGTTGCTGTCCCACATTCAAAGTGGCTTAACTCAATAATTATCCGGGCCGAATCGTCAAGTAGATAGCAACGGGACGGAATAGTTACACATGAGACATTGAGTCAAGATTGTTCACTTTGAGAAGACAAAGATTTCCACGTTGTTGATCCACCGTTCCAAAGAATTGACCTTGACAGGTTCCCATCTCCGATATTCTCTTAACTTGCCTTTACTGGTCGTTTGGGGTAGTGTAAACATTCTGGATACTTTGCCATTCCTCAAACTTTCCCCCCGCATGTGACTCACAGCAAATCTTGAGTGCTTACTTTCTTGCAAGAATTGGGTATAAAAGGCCCTCCACCCAGAACCTCCTGGTTCGAATCACTCAAGTATTCCAGGAATTTTCCCACCCTGCTAACAGCCCATATTCACTATCTGACATTACCCAGATCATCTCTCGAACTCGAACCCGACATGCAAGCCCAGATTCAAGTTTGGTCAAGAATCGATCAAGATGGATCCTCTCAACAAGCTACCTTCAGAGCTCCGTGTGCAGATCCTGATTCTGCTTCGCTGCAGGCGCTCTATTCTGCGACTCGCTCAGGCATCACCCACTATGCTACACCAATACCTCTCATCTAAAGCATACATTACACGAACGTTGGTTTCCCTTGACTTCGATGATGAGATGATGCAAGACGCTGTGGGCATCATTCAACTTCCTCGGCCTGATAACCATGGTGACTACTCGGAAATAATCCATGGCCTTTATGTCCGCTGGTCAGAAAAGCAGCTCCCGAGTCCTCTCGAAACCCGCGATGACCGCCTCATGGACCAAGTCTATAAATTACAAACCCGACTACTACTGTTCATCGAAGACTACCTCACCAAGGCCACGGCTATCTTTCCACCCCGAGAGTATATCTGCCTTCCCGATTTATCGCCAAACAGAACCCATTTGATGTTTAAGGACCAAGCAGTCAGCCCGAGGTTCGATGCCACCGAGCTTACTGATGCAGAGAGGAAGCGACTCCTAAGAGCGTTTCTACGATATGAGCTGATATGCGCAATCCGCCACGAAAGAACCCCGTTTCTGGAAGAATGGGAGAGTTTTACGCCATTATACAAGTACTGGGGTCAGAAGTTTGGACCCCAAGAAAGAGAGACTCTTCTTTGCGTTCTCCAATACGTCAGGTCCCTTTACGCGGCCATGTTTGCGCAATGCAGCAATTCATGGCTGCCAGACACACCAACAGATTCTCTCTATTCTTACAGCACCGGGTTACTGTACCCGGATACTCTCTACGTTGACGCGCGTGTCTATGCCTCAGATATGGGCTTGAAATCCGCTGAGGCCCTGAATCGAATCTCGATCGAGACTTTGGGCTTTGATCTTGTTACAGTCCTTGTACGATCTGCGACAGCCGGCCGGAATGAACGAGGTCATCTCGAGTGCTGGTTCAAAGACTTTCTTGAAGATGAAAGGATTGACCCTTGGCTATTTCAGATCGTCCCTCGGGTCCATCGTTTATATCTGGACAACTATAAATGGGAGGAGAAAAAAGATACACCCCACGAAGAGGGCTCAGCCATGTACCAAATGCTTTGCTCTCGTATTCGAACCGACCCTTCTTTGCAAGTAGATATATACCGACAACGGGCATGGGCGTTCTTTGACGACGACCGATTCTACCCCTCGCCAGGTGCGGGATCACTCTTCCCAACTCGCATGGAGCTGGGGCAGCAGTGGGGTTCAACAGAAGATGACGTGGAATGGTTCTCCGATCCCAAGCATGTCAGAGCTCTGCATCGATCACAGAAATGGCACGACGAACGACTTGGGAAGCCATGCTGTGACGAGGAGGTCAAGGGATCTCAGGACCCAGGGACAGAGATGGCACTCCGACCTCTGCTGCCTACTACGACAGAAGAGAATTGGTTTCGAAGACTACCTCGGTTCTGGTGTTGAGATTTTGAGGAGCAACTAGATACTTGAGCCTGCTTCTAGGGGTGGAGAGACTCGATGATAAGTTCCTTATGAACCTGCTATCCAAAGGATCGGAGCCCATATTGTTGTTACATCGTCCAGCCTAGGACACTATGGGGCACTTATAGAGACTGATTCTTCATATCAAGGAAATAAAAAGCTACATTAGTGGTCTTATAACTATTGCATTAGTGAAATCCTGTCTTGCTTTTCAACATGGCCTATCTTTTCCTCTGCCGAAGACGTCTCTGCTGTCAACGACGGACACAGGACTGCACTAGAATACTCTGATAAATACCTTCACTCCAGAGGAAACCGCAAATATATTAGTTGACATGAAGAAGTCGAGTTTATTGGCTAACCAGGGTCGAGCCGGCGCGTTGGTGGTACTAGAGGGAGAAGAGGGGCATATGCGGGAGGCCGTCCACTGCTACCTTTGGGCAGCAATAACCATACACTTTTTACACTTTCCCCTCTTGGAATGCTTGAAGAAGCGTATTTAGTCCTGCTCCAGACGCTTTAGTTTCCAGAGGCTTCACATCTCAGTGACGCGACGTACGGGTAGCCATGAGTGCCCCGAGAGGCGATGCGCTTCCCTTCCGGCCCTATCAGGCCTCAAAACCTAGGACCGACACCCGTTCTTCTGTGCCCTGCAAGTTCTTTCTGAGCGGCAGATGCCTCAAAGGAGCTGCTTGTCCTTTCAGCCACGACAAGAAGTCAACCATTCAGCCCCCCCTGGTTGCCTCGACTCCCCGAGACGCAAGTCCCAACGTCAAACTACTATTCTATCACTTTACTGACAACCCGAAAAGACAGACCGTGATAGCGATGAGACCGAAGATTTCTGCCGCACCATCGCCGGCGCATTTATCCGATTTGAAGACGGCGGCCGTGTCTCCGCCATCTCTCTCCCCAGCGATTTCTCGGCCGTTCATCTCAGTGGCCTACCCAAAGGCACCTCTTCGCAAGCTGTCAAGCTCCTGCTCGAAAAACTCGGCTTTGACGTCCCCGAGAAGAATATTTGGGTCATGAGTCAGGGTGGAGTGCTAGGTGCCAACGTCCGAGCAGAGGACCCAGCCTTTTCCAAGAAACTCTGCGCTCTCATGCCAGCAGGATTCACTTGGGGAACATCCAAGATCCAAGCAACTCCAGTGGCAGCTCGTATGCCATCCAGACAGACTATCGGGCGTCTGGACTGCAAGAAGGTCCACATCTCCTGGCACAAGTCCGTCCGGGATGTCTTTTTGAAGTTTGGACAACAAGACATTGCTGAGCGAGTGTATCGCAAGTTGACGACTGGTACTTATACGATACTGGGCGCCAAAGTCAAGGCACAAGCGCCCTATAGGAATCCAGCCGCCATCTTCCGCTCACATAGTCCGGTCCCTTGGATGATGAAGGTGACGGATATCCCTGGGTCTGCCGACAAGTCAGACATCTCTCAGGCCATCACACTACACGCCGACAAGCCACGCGAGATTGGGCTGTTCGTTCCAAGCTACTCAGTCGACGATGAGCGAGCCTCAGCCATGGTTCGGTCACTCCTCACCCGAATTGGCCCCATTGAGTACTGGGAGACAACGCTGGAATCGACAGCTAAGCGTGTCAAGGCTACGGCTCGGTTCCTCGACGAGAAGGGCGCCAGGGATGCTGTTTCACAGCTCAACGGGACGCCGCTACCATTCCATAAACCTGGGAAGTTGACCGTCCAGATGGTCTACTCGGTCAAATTCAAGGTTCGGAGCGACATTTATGCCGCCATCTTGCCTCGGGTGAGCAGCCATGCGAGTGCCTGGAAGGAAAAGTACGTGTATTTCCGTGCGTACCCCACATCTACAACCTTTAAGCTCGAGGCAGAGTCCGACGTGGAAGCTGCGAGTGCAAAGTCAGTCCTAGAAGGTATTCTCAGCGGGGCCGTTGCCAAAGATGATCACTCCAACCTCTGGGATCCCTCCCTCAAGCGCAACGGACACCTCTGGCGTTTGGTCAAGCAGCACCAGCAAGATCTTGGGGTGGTAGTTGTTCGAGACAAGACCAAGCAGGCGCTAAGACTCTTTGGGTCTGAGAAGGCATGCAGCAAGGCCCAAGGACAACTGGCCACTCTGTTTCGCAAACAAGCCTCTTCAGACCACGTCATTGAGTTGGACTCGGAGAAGCGTCTCTGGGCTTTGAAAGGGGGGTTTCAAGCAATCCTGGACAAACTTGGTGCTGAGCGGGCATGCTTGGACATTGTTTCATCCAAGATCATCATCTCAGGATCCTTAGAGGACTACGATCTTGCACTAGCACTTGCGAATGGCCAGAACCTCGCGGGGCAGACGAAAACTCGGCGAGACTCGTACATCGGTGCTGAGGACTGTTCCGTCTGCTGGACAGAAGCCGACTCACCCGTCCGGGTCAAATGTGGCCATGTGTATTGTCAAGATTGTTTCGAAAACAGCTGTGCAGCACTTTCAATCCCTGGCACCGACCCCGTCCTTCTCTGTCACGGAGACCAGGGAAAATGCAACCAAGCCATCAGCCGCGAGGACTTGCATGCCCATCTATCATCAATTGCCTTTGAGAATCTCCTGGAGAGATCATTCATGTCCGCTGTCCAAAGTTCTCCGAACAAACTGCGGTTCTGCCCTACCCCTGACTGCGGGTACATCTACCGCGCAACAAAATCAGCCGGGACACACACCTGTTCCAACTGTCTGCAGCGAACTTGCTCCTCATGCCATGAGCCTCATGTCGAGATGACCTGTGCCGAATACAAGGACATCAAGTCAGGGGGTTACGCTGCTTTTGAGAAGCTGAAGAAGGAGGTTGGAATCAAGGATTGCCCCAAGTGCGAGACTCCTCTTGAGAAGATTTCGGGATGCAACCATGTTACTTGCGTGGGATGCAAAGCCCATATGTGCTGGGTGTGTATGATGACATTTCCTACTGGGGAGCTTGTCTATAATCATATGGGTAAGATGCATGGAAGCCATGTTGACTGGAGGGAGTGATGGAGATTCGAGTCCTATTGTTATCATCCATGACAGCTTCAAAGGAGGCTATTAACTACAGCAGCAAAAGACATAGTTATCGATACAAAGCGGCATTGAAACTCAATACGTAAAATTAATGCAGCTTCCGCAAGCAAATAAAGGTGCTAGCGATGTTGATAGTTTTGAGAATCGAGAGCAAAGAGGAAGAAGGGATGAGGGGAACGATTCGAGGCAGGGCCCCGTTGGGCACGCATTAGTATGGGACACAGTTGTGTACACACCGCTGGATGGCATAGCAATTGCATGGGTTGCGAATGCCTACTACGAGCGATGGGGCGCTCACAGTATTGGTCAGGGTAGATAGTTTATTTGGGCATGGTTAGTTAGCTCGAGTCCCAAGATCAAACAGAATACAAGTATCCCATCGACGCATCGATATTCCTCTTCAGAAAGTCTGGATCTGCGCCATCTTTGTCGCTCGGCCGGAGATTAAGTCTTTCCGGCAAAGGTTGTACTTTGGCGGTCCAAGCCGGGTGTGTTTGTAGATCGACTACCTTGTTGTCTTGGGTGTTGTGCGTGCCGTCCCGCCGTAAGCCTTGCTCCAGCTTCCAGTTAAAGGCAGAGACGAGCGCCTCAACCAGACTAGCAAGCACAGCATATCGAATCGGATCTATATCGTGAGGATCGGGGACTTGGGATAGTTGCCAGTTCTTTTCGGTATGGTAGAAGAAGTAGTCGGACTCGTAACCCATCATGATGAGGTTTCCGGAAAAAACGTCTTCACACAATCGATATACCGATCGCAGCGGCGTATCTCGTAAGCGATAAAGAGGAATGTTATGGAGCTGTAGTATATTTGGCTGCAAACAGCTGTTGTCTCCCGCGTGATAGTCACTTGGTGATGGCTGTACGGGAACCGGAAAATGCCATAGAATTAGATATAGCAGTTAGAACAGCACTTTCCGTCGTCCAGTGCATTTCCATAGCCTTCTACAAGAAGCGCGAAGCTTGAGTGGGGTTTAAAGCATGGGCATCTTATCTTAGGTGTCGAGGAGGATGAGGTTTGGTGGTTTCAAGGAACGCGCTGCCTGGCTAAGTTCTCGTGCTGAGTTCACGTGCCCCCTTCGGGAAAATATGGAGCCGATGAAAGTGGGCCTGGCAACGAGAAATCACGGTGATTAGGCAGGGTGGCCTCATACGTACAAGAGATGTTGCATTGCTTCATTACCTGGCACAAAATGGACATCGAGGAATAATACAGAGTATAGTAAACGACATGCCGGACATATCGGTCAGTTGGCATTAATGACTTTAATAATATAGTGATATCGCTGATAGTTAAATATCCCAGTATATTTATCCTCCACATAGGCGATAATAACCTAAATGCATTATATTATATATTTAAATATAATATAAACCTAGCTTGGAAGATAAGAGAAGTATTAAATACAGTGCACCTAGATACCAGATCTATAGAGTTCCTATAAGTATGCTCTTAGTACGCTTTGGATGAGCTTAGAGCCTGATTGTGATCTCGGATGCAGGACGCCCTCCAATCATGAAAGCATCTCATTGCTGCCTAAATTACATGCAGCTATACTTTGGGCATTAAATGCTGTCTCCCGCCCTTGAACAAGTTTATCCTAACCCAACACTTCACGAGGGAATCAATCAGGGCGCCCGATCTCTCCGAGTTTATCATCAAGTGTTCAGAGAAGGACACAGTCAACAACAGAGACCTGTTTGAGCCTGGTCCTTTTTTCCACCACGAGTCTTCTTGCCGATAAAATGAGTATCGGCATCGGCGTCGGCGACTTCATCAAAATTATAGAGCTTATTACTCAGGCTCGGAAACGATTTGTGGATGCTCCTAGCCAGTATAATGGCATAGCAACCGAGTATGTCAATGTCGCGCTGACCCTGCATGCACCTACTCACTTATACTTGACTGGTAGTCTCAGAAGCTTCTCATATGTCGTCCAAGAGATTGATGTCCTTTTATCGGGAGACGAACCTGGACTCGAGCAGCGAGCAGAGCTACAAAGCATCAAGGATGACTCCACAAGTCTTTTACAAGATTTTCTCGCGCGACTTGACAAGGATAGAGAAATTGGGGCTCGCAGTAAGAGCATGACCCAATCCGTGAAGAAAGCCTGGAAGAGGTTCAACTGGGACCCGGATGACGTTCGAGATTTTCGACGTCGGTTATCTTTAAATCTCGAACTCCTCAATTTAATTATGGGACAGCTATCCAGGTATGTAGAAAACTTCTATTCAACTTCTAGAGACTAAAAGGAGCATAGTCAAAGATCCTTCATAATTCAACAGGACGTCCATCATCTCGCCGAGCGATCGAACCAACAGGAACGAAACGAAATCCTCAAGTGGATTGGAACCGTTGATCATGGCTCACATCAAAGCAAAGTATTCGATGAGCATGAAGAGGGAACCGGCGGATGGCTCCTACACTCTGACGAGTTCCAGAAATGGATCGAGACCAAAGGAGACGTGTTGTTCTGTCCAGGCCTTCCAGGAGCGGGCAAGACATTCCTAGCCTCCATCGTCATCCATCATCTCTTGGAACTCTTCGAGAATAAGAGCGATGTTGGTATAGCATATCATTACTTCGATTTCAGGCGCCAAGACGAGACCGTTAGTGTGATTCTCGCGAGCATCCTCAAGCAACTTGCCCAGTGTCTAGGCGCTCTGCCAGACGCATTGAGCGCTCTGTACGGCAAACACAAAGCAAAGGGCACTCGGCCATCACTGAAAGAAACAACCAGGGCACTAGAGGCCGTGGCGGCCTTGAATTCCCGAATCTTTATAGTCATTGACGGTCTTGACGAGTGTCCTGTACGGGTATGGAGAGCCATTCTCGCCCAGCTCCGAGGCTTAAAGGGAGCAAATGTCTTGGTAACTTCCAGGGCTTTTCCCGAGATCTGTAACCACAAGGACTTGGAAGGAAGCAGTGTCCTCGAGATACGTGCCAGCGATACTGACGTTCGCGAATACCTTGATCGGAACCTGTCGAGGTTTGGTGGGTTCGTCACGCGTAACCGGCAACTTCAAGAAGACATTTGCAACGCAATTTTGGGGTCGATTGGAGGAATGTAAGTCGCTTCTCCTCTCGTGTAGTGACGCCATCAAATGCTAACATGACCATAGGTTTCTTCTTGCCCGCCTGCATCTCGACTCTTTAGTAGGCAAAATGTCCGTCACGACGCTCAAAAGTGCCCTCAAAGCCTTGCCAACTGGGTCATCAGCATACGACAAGGCCTACCTGACTGCAATGGAGCGAATAGAGAGACAAGATTCAGATGAGAGAGTCCTGCGCGCCAAGGACGTCCTTTCATGGCTTACCTTTGCAAAGAGGCCGCTCCAGGTTGCAGAGCTCCGAACAGCAGTGGTCGTCCAAGAAACAGATTCAAATGTTGACGAGGACAGTTTTATCAACATCGATGACATGGTCTCTGTCTGCGCTGGCTTGGTGACGGTCGACGAACGGAGCCAGACGGTCAGTTTAATCCACTACACGACACAGGAGTACTTGGAGCGGACACGAGCAAACTGGCGCCCGGATGCTGACGCTGAAATTGCAACATCGTGCCTCACTTATCTCCTATTTCCTGTCTTTGACATTGAGTTCTTGGAGATGGACAAAGATTCACCAGGCGAAAGGGCTGATAGACAGCTCTACCCGCTCTTGGATTATTCCAAGGAATATGGTGCGCTGCATGCCCGCCTTGCTCTATCTGAGCCACCCTCCGTCGCTCGATTTTTTTCTTCAGAATCGAAAATGCCCAGAAATTGGTTGCTACTGGCAGCAAAGCATGGAGATGCACAAGCAGAAGCTACCGCGGAATGGCTCATAGAGCGAGGCGTATGCATCGACGTACGGGATGCAAACCGGAGAACCCCATTGCACTACACTGTGCTCAACGGCTGGAAACGATGCGTTCAGCTGCTGCTACAAAGAGGAGCGTGTCTAGACCCGGACGTCGACAACATGACTCCTTTCCATTACACAGTCAAAAACGATTCCGGGGAGATAGCTCAGGCTTTCATCGACGCCGGAACACCGGTAGACACGCCAGTGGTGAGAGAAATCTACATACCAGTTTATCAACAGGGTAAAATTGTCTATGTTCCAAGAGATGGTGCACAAAATCCCGTACGAGAGGCCGGCACAGAGAAGGGTTTGACTGCTCTTCACCTCGCTGCCTTGACGGGGAGTCAACGGATGACCAAGTTCTTGCTGGACCATGGTGCCAACCCAAACTTCCCTTCGGACCATGGTGAGACACCATTGAATCTAGCGCTCAGGCGAGATTTGTATGGCCCGGAATGGCCTGGGATTGTGGACTTCTGGAACGATCCAAGGTTCCGAATCGAGGTTGTACTCGATCATGTGGAATTGGCTGATGGTGAGGATGAATACTGTTCAACCCAGGCTTGGATCGATGGGGTCAGGTTGACCATTGTACATCTTCTTTTGGAACATCCCAAGGTCGATGTCAATGCCCAAGATGTCTCCGGTATCTCCTCATTGCATCTTGCTGCCCGTAGCGGAGACTCCTCCAGCTCATTGGTCCGGAAGCTGATCGAGAAAGGGGCCAAAATCTCAATGCGCACAAAGAAGGACGAAACGCCATTACACCTTGCTTGCCAGAATGGAAACCTGGACGCTGTTACTACCCTCCTAACACTTGGAGCGGATCCCATGGACAGCGATATCGACGGACTCAATGCTCTGCATTACGCGGCACAGAATGGGCATCTAGGGATGCTACAGAGCGCAGTGAACCACGTGCCGGAAACTTCTCTGGAAGCATTCCTGAAATTGAAAGACAATCATGGAGAGAACGTGTTGCATCATCTGCTGAGCAACGATATGAAGGTTGACATTGCTGCCGTCGACTATCTCCTGAAATGGACGGTTGGCATCAATGACCTTGACAATGCAGGAATGTCCCCGATGGCCAAATATCTCAGCACGTTTGTCCTCTTAGTAGGTGATGATGACCCAGAAGGGTTGCGTCTTATGTTTGAGCGCGGTGCAAACCCAGCTTTCAAGACGGAAGAAGGGTTAGGTTTAGCACACCTGGCCGCTGGATCCCGCAGAGTTTCTGTCAGCGTACTCCGAACACTAGCAAGCTGGGGTGTGGATTTAAGGGCCGAGGATAAACAAGGGCGAACTGTCCTTCATTATGGTGCCATCGGGGGCAATCTGACGGAGAGCGTTCTGCATTTCCTTTGTGACGAAATGCGGTTATCTACAGGGCTTCGTGACACACATGGGAAGACACCGTTGGATTATGCAGTTGAGATGGGGAACGAGGATCATGACCCGAATCTTTTTGACCGCGGCCGATGGGCGCGGGCAGAGAAGCTGCTGCGAGGGTTACAAAAGGAAACATGACCGGGAATTTGTGATACTCTTGAGATGTTCAGAATCAAGTCCAGTTAAAGTGCGTCCGTGTTGGGCAAATAAATATTCATCTAACAAGCTTAACTGCCAATCCCTTCATAGCTAAGCTATGCCAGATACAACGTGAGCTCTAAAAGCATCATACTTCTGATGCGTATGTAGCCGAGGAATCATGAGTCTCTCTGTTCATCTCCTGAACTGCATCGCCTGAGTATTCCCTAAGACCTAAGAAATCGTCCCTCACCTCGCAGCTCGTCAGTTCGACGACGTACAAAACGACGGGTTTGTGAAGAGGACCTTGAACGATCATAAGATGGCTGAGAGAAACTCACTCGTCTCGGTACGCTATTCTGAGTAAAAACTCCCTTTTAACAATATGGTCAGCAGTGGTCTTTAAAGTAGGTAACCCAATTAAGTAAGACTTACAGCAGGTTCATCATCAGATAAGGATAAAGTCTCCAGGGGTGGGAGTGACTGGACTGGAGACGTGGTCTGGCGCTGCCACCGCCGTCTCTTTGGCACGCCAGGTCGAGCTTGTCCCCTGATTTTGGTTTCAAGCCATTCAGTCGCTTCCGCATCAGTTTCGAATGAGTGTCCAGGTGCCCGAGTCAATCCATTTGGCGTGAAGACCAAGGCGCCATGTTGGAGCGCTTTAGCTCGAACCCAGTCAATGCAACGCCGAATGGTGGGCAGAGTCGTCCTCTTGTACCCTCTGGGGCCCAGATTGCATTTCCTCATCAGGTCTTGGAATCTCTGGAAATCCCGACCAAGAACCGCATCAATGTTGTTGGACTCGTCAGCTCTGTCCAGCAGAGCGTTCAAGATGGCGCCATGAGTCTCGTCGCAGTTTTGGAGCTGCCGTCCCAGGTTTCTCGGCGGACAGGCAAAGAGACGGGGGATTGGAAAATTATGGATGTGGGGTTTGTAGTTATTCGGTGGCATGATTGCAGTAAGATGTTGATATTGAAGTTCAGGGGAGCTTATGGGAAGGAAAGCCAGATCCTTTCTGTTGCTTCTATGTGACATTTATCTGAAGTCACGAACGCTCTCTTTGGCTCTTGAAAGTCTGGTCATGACAGACTCGCCCTTTCAGGGTCAAAGGGTGGCCAACAATGACGAGAGGGCCCGGCATTGATTCCTTTATGTCCAAGCAACAAAGAGTTGCCTCGGTGTTTTGTACCTTTGTCACGTACTTTTTCCCGCGAGGCGATGCTTCACTGCTCAAACAAAGGTGGGTGACATAAATAGACTCATAGATACATTGTATTGTACCTACAGAATTGGGGGAATATCCAAGACCTGAAAGGCCACACACCCGCCAGAGCCGTCTACAGGACAGAGCTTCAAGACAAACTGCTCACACGTTCAGCCACACCGACAATCCAGTCAACCACCTTAATCAAAGAGCTCACAGGCGCAACATGGTCAGCATTAATTGTGGTGACATTAACCTTGTTACCGCTCTCCTGCTCAATCATATCAATCCCAGCTCTTTGAACCTGAGGTGAGATGGTCTTGTCGTTCTCGCAGACCAGGTAGGACACGGGAACGTCCTTGAAACCAGCATATGTCAGGGGATTGGAAAAGCTAGTGGATGAGTGTTTCACTAGCTTCGCTGCCCAGAGTTCGCCTTCGTCCTCGGGCATACTGGAGAAGGACAGCTTGGCGAGCTTGGGGATATCTGGATAGTAGAACCAGCCATGTTCCTTTCGATTGTGAGTTAGCTGATCTTGACGACTATTGGGCGTATGAAACAAACATCTACTGCCATGGGAACATTTTCCTCGGATGGAAAGGCTGCCTTGATGGCCCCAGCTGACCCTCCTACGTTGGGCACAAGGCATGTCATGTAGGCAATCCCAATAATTCCACCCTGGAGACCATTCTTCTGCCTCTCTTTTTTGGACAATCCCCGTACACTCTCGGTAGCTGGTGTACCGCCGTAGGAGTGCGCAACGAGAATCACGTCGTTGCCACGGTCGGCAAGCTCGCCAACGTGTTTGGCGATGAATTCTGCATCATCGTACATTGTTGGTAACGGCCCCTCCCTATCCCCAGTCGCGAGGCCAACGCTGGGGATATGCAAGGCTTTGATATCGTAGCCTCTTGCTGTCACGGCTTCGACGAATGGGTCGTAAAACTCGGGGAGGCCGGAAGCCCCGGGAACGATAAGCAACGAGGGTCGAGGCATGGCGGATTACAGTGATTCAGCAGCCAAAAAACAATAGCCAGTCACTACTTCGGATATCTCAAAGAACCAAGTGCGGGGAGGAATGGCGTATTTAATACTTGGGAGCTTCGGTTCTGCTATCTTTCCACCCTTGCCGCATTAGATCTCATTTCCTACATGAAAACACTACCCTTTTACTCCTCTAAAAACCCCAAATAATTGGAAATCTTCGAGAAGTAAGTGACTGAAATAGGCTAGACCAAGCGCTGATGTAACCGAGCTTTTCGTGCCAGCTTACTTGACAGGGTCATCTTGCAGGCACAGCCACTTCTGACATCAGCACTTTCCTATTGACGTGTTCCCATGGTGAGGACGGTGAGATTAATAACTGATGATTGTAGGGCCCAGATGCAGTGCATGTACCCAAAGAGAAAGCCAACGCAGAGGGAAAATGTCCAAGGAAACGCGGGCTTCAACTGCTTCTGCCTGCAGGTTACACAGGTTAGGCAACAGGGAGGATTCGTATGATGTACCACAGCCACGTCACGAGATATAGGCCATGTGGACATGTTGGCGTCGCAGCAAAAGCTCTTCCTCTTCCTTCAGGCTTAGGTCTCAAGGCTTGGCTTTCCACCATGTCTCTCCTCGCATCTCCCGCAGAAGTCATCATCGAGATCATCACATACCTTTCCCCCCACGATCTAACACAGGTTGGCAGAACGTGTAGGCGCATACAGGCACTCGCTGGGCCATGCCTATGGAAAAATATTGAGCTGCACAACTCAGGCTACCATGAGTCGTCTTCAGAGCTCGACTGCCCTCCACCTTTTACCCCTACCTGGAAACGGCCATACCTTAGTCCAGATACTCGAGACCGATGGGTCAACCCGCATTTATCGCTATTTCTTGAACATCTCCGTCATGTGTGGATTTACGACAAAAAGCGGTTCAGCGAGCTCGCCCTGCGAGTGAAAAGTCTATGTACTGTTGTGGGCATATACGACACTCAGATTTGGCGCCGTCTACCACACTTTACGAATCTAGAGGTCCTTGAGCTGCACGGTCAATGCAATGGATTCGATCCCAAGATACAGGGTCCTTCTCTCAAACACCTCCGCTTTGTTAAGCTCTCTGCGTATATCCAGCCCTCAGTTGTCAAGTGGATTCTTTCGTCTACCCATGCCCTAGAGCGCTTGGAGCTAGGATTGCTGGACCGGCCCATCTCAAATATCGAAGCAGAAGCTCCCGCTTATTCGCCTTTACCTGAGGAAAAGACAGGCGAGGATGAGGATTGGGAATATTATGGGAGCTTGGATGGCGAGTGGGTGATCCCACGGCCGCTTGGAGGAATCTTTACCGAAATGGACATGACTCTGCCCAAGCTAAGACATCTTTACCTCTGTCAACCCTGTCAAAACGACCCTTCTACTGCGGACCAGGTTTATAGGTGGTCATCCCGTGCCGAGGCAGCAACCCTTGCCGACTGGAGCCACCTGCTGATGGCGTCGAGCGAGACGTTGGAGACGCTGGTGTTGGAACAGAGGCCTGGGGCTGAAGAGATTGAGAGGGATATCGAGGGCGAGGTTTGTTTCATGCTGAATAACAAGAGGGGAACTGGGAACAGAGCGCTTGTGGAAATGCTCGAGGAGATCCTATTTCAAGACGGCGCTTTTCCATCTCTGAGACGCGTTTATCTCTATGGTTTCGCCGTCGGCCAGGATCGTTTCATATACCCTCCAAAGCCAACCCCTGGCCTCCGTCTCATGAATCGACTCGGGAAGCGCAATGTGAGTTGCGAGGCGAGGTTGGGTCGATGGACCGAGTTTGAGGGGGTGAACAACGAAACAAGTTGGGCCGAGTGGGATGGTGAGGGTCGCGAGTATCGGGATGAGGAAGAGCCGGACATGAGGTGGGATACTGTTCTGGCCGGCGTATAGGTGAATGGAGGTTTAGGTACTACTTGAAATCATGTTCTTGAGACTAACAGCTTTCCCTACGATCTGCTTTGTGGCTACCTCGCTAGCATCATGATCTTTGGACACGCAAAACATGGCACGAAGATAAATCATGCTTGAGACATATTCTGCTGTAAGCCAAACAGGCTCCATTCGTTTGAGAAATAACTACACGAAAAATCTGTTTGATGCTCTCAAACTCGGTTGTTGACCGTTAAATCATGAAGCTGTCCGATTCCGGCTCTGAGAGATATAGCCACCACTCTGTCCCATCCTTGTCAACCTTTTCAAGCCGTCCAATCGTGTCTCCATCTTCATTGACAGCTTTGTCACCTACGCCGCGTTTGCTCTTACACTCACCACACTGCTTCGTGTCCATAGTGTTGTATGTATAACATTTGACCCTTGTTTTCAAGGTCTGCCTGCAACGCCATTGCTTGTGATCGTCTCGGACCTTCTTTGTTGTCTTTTTCGTCATGGGGCTGGTTTAAACGAGTGTTGGGAAGAAGCTATTTGGCTATCTCCTTCGTCGAATAAGTTTGCGTGGGATTGTAAAGAGGTGAGCGTCCGGGAAGACACGATCGGATGTAATCTATTTATACAGGTATACCAATCATTAGCAGTGTTTAAGAATATGCTCATAATTCACCTTCCAGTACAGAAGCAGCTGGCTCTGATGCAGCATCAGGATTGAGACCCAAAGTGAATGGCTGTCTTCTTTACTACACCTCTCGGAACTGTCCTTAATTTCCTATAGAGAATAGCAAGTCTCTTGTTCAGCCACAGATCTGACAAACGCCCTGATCACTGACGTATTTCTCAGAGTTAATCACCATTACACAATTCCCATTAGATTGATGACCAGCGGCATTGTATCACAGCTTTCATTCGTCCAAGATAGTGACAGTATTCTTTCATGAACCGCTCCGACTTGGCCATTGTAGCGACCAGTACCCAACAAGATCAACCAAGACTATGGTCCAACCTAGCTGAGATACTTGATGAACAGCGTCCAGGACGTCGCAATCATAGCTACCAATGCCGACAGAGTGTAGATGGTCCACGGCTTGAACACTCTTCTCTTGGTGAGTGGATCACTGTCCCGGTCGGTAATATCTCCCTCGCGCCTCTCTCGCTCCTTTCTGGTCATAGTGATTCCCCGACCGAGCTTCTTATAGTCGATGAAGATATACGACAGACCAACAAAGAAGCCCACGGCCTTGATGCTGGACGACACGATCAACACTCGGCCGTAGCCCATCTTTTCGGTGCCGTCTTGCACAACACCGTAAACAACTTCCATCTAGAAAATATTAGTTACTGGGGAAAAGACAATGGGTAAGATAACTCACAATAGTGGCACCCGAGTTGTTGAAGGCTCGCCAAACTCCAAAGGCAGTGCCAAGCTTGTCCTGGTCAGCAACAAGCAAAGGGATGCTAACATTGAGAGGCATTCCGTTGATGAGTCCCGCAATTGACTGGAACACCAAAGCCACGAGCGGATGCGCGTTTGTGAATCCGATCAACGAGTTGGCGAGGATGTAAACCAGAGGAGCGAGGGCGACCAAGTGAAAGCGGTGCCCGTATCTGTCGATGAGCCATCCGATGATGGGAGCACCAACGATCCGAATAACCTTTTGTCCTGTCGTCATGAAACCTGCCGTTTCTTCCTTGTATCCCTTCATACGGATCATGTCAGCAGCCGAAACACCAAAGCCATTCGCACCACCACTCTGAAGGATCTGAGTGCCAGGGAGCATCAGATACTGCCAGGGAAGATGGAACAACGAGTCCCAAGACCATGTCTTCTTGACATTGAGTCCATGGTTCTTGGCAACCGCCTTGGCCCTTGCCGAAGTGAGGCGATACGACTTGGGGATCCATGTCCTCTCAAAGATGACATAGAAGATGTTGATGGCCATACTGGCGCAGCAGAAGAAGGCAGGGACCCAGAAAGTCCATCCATACCAACCAGTCTTGTCTCGAATCGGGATAGCAACCATGCCTGCGACGAGGCCGACTGTGCTGGAGAGGGCGTTTTCGAGACCGAAGGCGAAGGCGAGACCACCGGCTCCGAACCAATGGTAGATGAACTAAGCCACGAGGAATATTAGTACCTGTGCAAAAGGAGAGTCTATCCCTGGGTTGGTTACCTTCTGCTGGGCCTGGTCAAGAACAGCAATGCCAAAACCCATGACAATATGGCCAGCAACCAGCATCCGCCAAGCAGTAATGTGAATAGCAGCAGCAGCAATCACGGACCCGATAAAGATGATGACGGTACAGCATATTGTGACGGGATTAGGACCCCACCAGTCCAGAATCATTCCTCCCAAGATGGGAAAGATGGAGTTGACAAACGAGTCGGCACTGGCAATGACTCCAAACTGGGCGTTCGTGATGTTGAGCTCCTCACGAAGAGTGTTCTTCAACGGACCCAGACTTGCGTTCGTCCAGTTCTGGCCAATGGGGAAGGCGATGACACAAGCTAGGGCAATCCATTTGTACGTCCAGGGGATTGGCTTGACCACTGGCTCGTCTTCGGCTGGTGAGTTGCTGTCTTGGTCGCTCGGAGTCCCGGCGACTTGAACTGTAGCATCCTTCTCATCGTAGAGAGCCTTTTGGTGAGAGTCTGACCTTTCTGTCGCCATTGTGAAGCTTGCAAAGATGGTGAAGAATGAGCTGCTCGTCGATGAGGTTCACTCTCGTCCAACCTCATGGTTTTATCAACGCCTCGGGGGATTCATATCCCGAGCCTCATTCACAAGAGCCTCCTCGGAGTCCGTGTTTCGCCCAGAGACACTACTGCAGCGCCATCGGAGCCGACTCCGTCCCGTTGGGTGCTATCGAAGAGTGACTGACCCTGTAAGGCGAAGCGTGGGCGTTGCTTGGCTCACGTGGGGGATCAGCGCCTCGTGAGGAAGAAGACGGCGGCTCTTGAGGCACGGTCATCGGCTCGTAAGGTAGGGCTCGATTGGAGCGGTTCGTACCGAGTTGGGTGCCAGGATCGCTTAAAAATGATGCTTAATCTTTAAGTACGGATAGTTCGCTCTTAGTTGCTGACGGGACCCTGCCCTGCGGATCCTAGATTGATAAGCTGGCCTCGTGTGCGGCTTTTAATCTCGGTGGCCGAACCAACAGACCGTAACAATTCTTTTGAGTTCAAGAGGACCGTGTTGGATGCTACGTGCCTAGGGTATCCCGGTATGCTCGTGTTCCTCGGACACCCATAACAATAGCTGCCCCTAGTTGCTAGCATCAAAGGTTGTCCTGAATGAGATCAGCTTCTCAGCAGGCACAGATAACAACTCTGCCTCAAGTTCTTGGCAGAGAATAGTTTCCAAATAGATCTGACCCCAGCCTCAGCCATCAAGCCAGAGTGGATCATCTTGCTGAGCCAAGGCGCGTTCCCTCTCTCATCACATTCTCTGGCTCGTTTAACAAACGATAGGTCATCAAAGTGGAGATGTCGTTATCACCGGTCTGGGTCCGGCGTGGAGCGCGGCTGTTGGTTTGAATCCTTCCAACGAGCACGACAAAAGGCCCTCTATTAGCATTAATAATGTGTATTCCTCATTGAGCGATGATGGCTGAGTTCCCCTAAAGGAGGCTATAAGAATATCAGAAAAATAATGAAATAATAAATAAAGGGCATTCAAGTACTACTTCTTATTAGGACATCCCTTTATTATTCTATATAAACTATTATCATAGCAGAGAGAGAACTTTAAGAGCAGTCAAGGCTAAACTTGGCGTCTTTTGTCTCTGGAACCCCCTGGCATGTTACACAGCTGAGCGGCCGACTGTGCATCGAGAAATGGGGCGTCAAAACGGCCTTGATATTTCCATCTATCTCAATGGGATGCCAAGACCAGAGTTTTTTCCCAGTGGGATATTTATGGAGACAATTGCTGACTCGCCAAAGGCTCGTGGGAGCCCAACCTCCTTGTCATGTATGGTCTTGGCGTGAGTGAGATTTGGCCCCATAGGAACAGGTACCGGCCACCAGTACCGACGAGAACCTGGTGTGACGACCAGGTTTCTGATCATTGGTCCTCGGGCCCTCTTCCGTGACTGACAGGCGGATAAGTACCCGTCGGATATGTCTTGAGCAGTAGCTGGTTGCCAGCTTTAGTACCGAGGCTCTCTTTTGACATTGAATGGTCCTTCAAAGCCAATTCCTTTTTTATTCTATGAATCCGTCCTAACTATATGCACAGGATATTAAACATCTTGTTCCGAAACCTGCAAATCGTATTCCCAGTGTTTGATACAGGGAGGCGGATGGAGAGAGCATCCAGGGTACTGTGGACGGATATGAACGTTTGCGTTTCAATCAAAACAACGACCTCGGACTGCATTTCCCCGAATCGATCGAGAGTTGTCAAGAGTGAAAACGGGTATCTAGACTCAACGTGGTAAGAGCTGTGAAGTGTTGATATTTTGTTCTTTGTTATAGCTGAAACCCGGCCCTTGATGGGATAACCGCGT